>ONZH01029354.1:0-20464 GCA_900303285.1 Rhinella marina
TCCGTTCACCCAGGCTCACCAAATGGAGGACAGCCTGAGAGTGCCGGGCCTGACATCGGTGGTAAGACACCGGGGCATGTTGGACTGCTGTCAAAGCGGCGGATGGTTGCAAGGTGGTGGAGGCAGAACTTCTGCTACCCGCTGCTGGCCCCCTAAAGCACCGTGGAGGTGACAGTGGCAAGAATGGGCCAACTTCCTGATGGTCTTCTGGAGGATGTTGACCCAATGGGCAGTAACAGACATGTACTGCCCTTGGCCATAATTTGAGGACCAGACATCAGCACTCAGGTGCACACTCTTGGACACCGAGAGTCCCAATGAGTCGCCCACCTTTTTCTGCACATAACTGTGCAGTGATGGGACAGCTTTGCCAGAAATGTAGTGGCGGCTGGGGACTCGCCATCTGGGGTGCGCACACGCCATGAAATCCCTGAAAGGCTGGGAGTCCACGAGGTTGAAGGGCAGGGACTGAAGCACCAGCAGCTTAACCAGGTGTCCGGTCAGTTTCTGGGCCATGGGATGGCTGCTGGAATACACCTGACGTCTGCCCATGGACTCAGTCACGGATTGCTGCCTCATTAGCGGTGTAGATGTCAGTGACACTGTGCTGGTGCTGGCACCTGAGGCTGACGAGCCCTGAGTTCCACTGAGAGGATGCTGCATGATGGGATCTGCAGTGTATGGTGCATCCTGACAGGAGGTGGTATTGGGGTCACGGTTCTTCCAGGCCTGTTGGTGTTGCCTTTCCATGTGCTTTCGCATGGATATTGTCCCGAGATTATCACACCTGCCACGACTGACCCTCTCATTGCACAGCAGGCACAAAGCGATGTGCTTATCTTTCCCCAGGCGGAAGAACTGCCAGACGACAGAGGACCGTGGTTTGCTGACAGCCACGGGGGGTCTTGCTGGCTGTTGACTGCCACTGCTGCCTGAGGGTGCCCTCTCAGGACCAAGGCTTTGAGAGGGTGATCTCTGCCTGCTAGCTTGGCTTCTACCCCTCCCTCTTGTGCCTCGGTTCCTTGAAACAGTGGGATGTTGCTGCGTCGGTGGCACCTCTATTTCCTCCCCTGATGATGAGGATGATGCTGCTTCAGGGCGCCACGTCCGATCTGCGACATCGTCATCAAACTCAGCACCACTGCTACTTTCCTCCGATGGCTGGGACAGAATATCAGGTGTGGCACTGGATGCCCCTCCCTGGCTCTGTTGACTGCTTACAGCCAACACCTCCTCTGGAGTCTCACTACGTTCCACCCGCTGACTTTGGTGGACTTCCTCCTCCTCCTCATCACTAAAAAGTGGTAGAGACTCCAAGGGCAGATCAAGGTTTCCCAAGAGTTCCCTGGCAGAAGGTGCCCCAAAGGTGAGTGGCATTCTAATAACAGGGGACATGGCAGAGGACTCTCGCTGACCGTCCCATGTAAGGGTGGTGTCGGATGATCCAGCGGATGCTTGACTCCTCGTTTGGGAGCTTTGGGCGGTGGAACTGGAGGATTGGGTAAGCCAATCTAGAACCGCTGGCTGTGTGGTTTTTACTTGACCAGTGGCCATCAGGGGTAGCTGCACCCTGCTGCCACGCCTGTTACCCCGGGGGGAAATTAAACGATGTATTTTTTTTATACTTTTTTAAACTTTATTTTTTTATAACTTTTTTTTACTTTTTTTTTAAACTTTTTTATAACTTTTTTTAACTTTTTTTTTTAAACTTTGTTTATAACTTTTTTTGAGTTTTTTTGTAACTTTTTTTGTTGCGGCTAAACGGGGTTGACGGCACCCAGCTGAGCAGCAACGTGTAGCGTGTACGGTCACGGAACAGGAATGCTACCTGCCCTGACTCTTTTCTCTCAGTATTTCTTTTTTTATCACCCTATCTCTCCCTAGATCTCACAATTTTTTTATTTTTATGACTTTCTCTCCCTACCTCTACCTATCTCTTGCTTTCTCGGCCTCTTTCCCTATCTATCACCTTATCTTCTATATCTAGCTTTCTCTTCCTCTCTCCTGCTTCTCTCACTAACCCTTTCTATTCCTTCTCTATCTCTCCCTGTATCTATCTACTTGGCTATCTATCTATCTATCTATCTATCTATCTATCTATCTATCTCTTTTCTCTGTCTATCTAATCTGCAGCTCCTCTCCCTTTGAAGTCTTGAGACACACTGACAAGATGTCGGCGCGCTCAGGCACTTCAGGGGCTGTGGGGTGACGTCACAATTTTTTTTTTTTTTCACAGAAAACCAGGATACAAGGGCTTATAGGAGTAATAATCCCTTGTATCCTGGTCTATTCTGTGAAAAAATTACAGTTTTGCGTTACCATTTTTTTTTTTTTTTACCAGATTCGTTACGGTGAAGAACGAACCGAACTTTTTGCAAAGTTCATAACGAATCTGGTTCGTTACGGTTCGGTTCGCTCATCCCTAGTTCTAGTATAAAATTCTCAGTTTAATGTTTACAAAAGAAAGACATATAAAAAAATAGAAAAATGAATAACAGATCTTTAAATAGAAATAAAAATAGAAATAAAAAGTAGAAATAAAAAGTTCTTACCAGCGCTGGTTGATGCAATGGACACTTGGTGTGTATACAACAGAGATGTGAATAGTGGGTTAATGTTTCCAGCGAGCACTCTGAATTTTGATATACTAAACGCCACTATTTCTGTCTTATCAAACCACGTGTCAAACAATAAATCAAACAATAATGCTATAAGATAAATACAACAAGTATAAGATAATTATTAAAATCAATAAAATGTTGTTTCCAGTTTCAGTCCAGAGTCAAAAATGAAATCGTAAGGCCCGTTTTTGATTAGATTCATCCACTGTATATTGTCTTTAACAGTCATATAGGATGAAACACAATGAAACAAAATGATGGTATGAAATAACTGTAACTGCGTGGCTGGAATGGCAATATAGCCTGTAGGAATGTTGCTTTAAACGTATACTTTAAATGTATACTTTACCGATCGGTGTATTCGCCTGAACGCTGGTTGCCGGCGTCCCACGTGGCCTCCCACGCAGGTTCCCGGCTTTTCAGCGTACCTTGATGCTGAATTCAAAGTGTCTCACCAGGGCTCCTAGCCTTCACTTCAAGCAGATTGGTGCGGTGCTCCCAGTAAGTATCTTCGGTGATGTCTGGATGCGCTTGGATGTAGTCCAATCTTGGCGCTTGTTCCCGACTGAGCGCTCTCAGTAGCCGGAGCGTTGTTGGATTGCTCTGTGTGTTCGGAGCGTTATGCTCTCTGTATTCCGGGCGTTAGTGTATAGTTCTGCCCGGACTCTACTAAAAGTTTTAGTAGGAAAAATTGGTAAATGCAATTACCGCAAATGTAGCCATGGGGACTAGATTTGCCCCAAGCTATGCCAATATATTTATGGCCCAGTGGGAAACAGACACCATAGATTCCAAGCTGGGGGTGAGTCTAGTCCTCTGGCGAAGGTATATCAACGATATCTTCTTCATATGGAAAGACACAAGAGATCAGCTAGATATATTCCTACAAAATATAAACATTAATGACTATGACCTCACATTTACTAGCAAAATTAGCAACAGTCAGGTGGAATTCCTGGATCTGTGTATAAGAATTAGAGACAATAGACTAATTTGCAACACATACCAAAAAGAGGTAATGAGGAATAGCAATATATTGTTCGACAGCTGCCACCTTCCAAGGTGGCTATTAAATGTACAGATGTGTCCACACTTAACTGATCACTTATCTCAACATGTCCTGAGATGTGTGTCACAAAGTGACGTTATAACTAAATTGGATAAATTGTAATACAACTTTCAGACACCAGGTGGCGCATTGTTTTACTAGCTAATACCTGAATTTAAGGTATTCACTTCTTAAATTTAACCTAAATAGCAAAATATATTGTATACATTAAACAAATCCCTCCGAAGGATTTTTTTTTTTTTAGTGTGCAATGATTATCATATATTTTGCCCGCTGCCATTGTTCACCACAAGTCAATATGCCGTATGTCATGAGTTAGGTACACTTGGTGTCAGTATACAGTGCTAGTCTAGTATTATATTAGTTATATGCAAAATAGCACACACCAGCCACAGTATTATGCATAGATAATTATACAATTTTATCAGTCCCATTACATGTTACAAATGTACATAATACAATTCAGGGTGTCAGTATACACCTCAATTTTACCATGACATTTAATATTCCTTAATGATTATCCAATCTGTGTATCTAATCCTATCATGTGTGATACTGTCTGCAGAGCTATGTATCTGATCTTATTCTGGGTGAGTGTCTGCTAAGCTGCGTATCTAATCCTATCATGTGTGATACTGTCTGCTAAACTACGTATCTAATCCTATCACGTGTGAAACTCTGCTGAGCTGTGTATCTAATCCTATCATGTGTGATACTGTCTGCTAAGATGGGTATCTAATCCTATCATGTGTGATACTGTCTGCTGAACTGTGTATCTAATCCTATTCTGGGTGACAGTGTCTGCTAAACTACGTATCTAATCCTATCATGTGTGAAACTGTCTGCTGAGCCGTGTATCTAATCAGATCATGTCTAATACTGTGTGCTAAGATGGGTATCTAATCCTATTCTGGGTGACAGTGTCTGCTAAACTACGTATCTAATCCTATCATGTGTGAAACTGTCTGCTGAGCTGTGTATCTAATCCTATCATGTGTGATACTGTCTGCTGAACTGTGTATCTAATCCTATTCTTGGTGACAGTGTGTGCTAAACTACGTATCTAATCCTATCATGTGTGAAACTGTCTGCTGAGCTGTGTATCTAATCCTATCATGTGTGATACTATCTGCAGAGTTGTGTATCTCAGCCTATTGGGTATGATACTGCCTGCTAAGTTGTGTATCTAATCCTATCTTGAGTAATACTGCCTGCATATCTGTGTATCTAATCCTATCATGTGTGATACTGTTTGCAGAGTTGTGTATCTAATCTTATCGTGTGATACTGTCTGCGTATCCGTGTATCTAATCCTATCATGTGTGATTCTGTTTGCTGAACTCTGTATCTAATCATATTCTGGGTGACAGTGTCTGCTAAGCTTTGTATCTAATCCTATCATATGTGATACTGTCTGCTTAGCTGCGTATCTAATCCTACCGTGTGTGACACTGTCTGCTTAGATGCGTATCTAATCCCACCTTGTGTGATACTATCTGCTAAGATGGGTATCTAATCCTATCATGTGTGATACTGTCTGCTGAACTGTGTATCTAATCCTATCATGTGTGATACTGTCTGCTAAGATGGGTATCTAATCCTATCTTGTGTGATACTGTCTGCTGAACTGTGTATCTAATCCTATTCTGGGCGACAGCATCTGCTAAACTGTGTATCTAATCCTATCATGTGTGATACAGTTTGCAGAGTTGTGTATCTAATCCTATCATGTGTGATACTATCTGCAGAGTTGTGTATCTAAGCCTATTGTGTATGATACTGCCTGCTAAGTTGTGTATCTAATCCTATCTTGTGTGATACTGTCTGCTAAACTGCGTATCTAATCCTATCATGTGTGATACTGTTTGCAGAGTTGTGTATCTAATCCTATCATGTGTGATACTGTCTGCTGAACTGTGTATCTAATCCTACCTTGTGTGATACTGTCTATGAATTGATTAGATGTATGTGTATAGAGTGTGATACTGTCTGCTGAGCTGTGTATCTAATTCTATTAGGTGTGATACTGTCTGCTGAGCTGTGTATCTAATTCTATTAGGTGTGATACTGCCTGCTGAGCTGTGTATCTAATCCTACCTTGTGTGATAGTTTTCTGCTGACCTGTGTATCTAATTCTATTAGGTGTGATACTGTCTTGAAGCTATTGTATGTATCTTTATAGAGTGTGATACAGATAGAGATAAGGAGCTTTCCTTTGTGTAAATACTGTACACACAACCACTGCTCAGATAAGAGAGGTGGGGGAGGTGCTCATGTATTTCAGTCCCTGTATTTCCCTGTCTTGTGGATGAGGCCTGATTACCAGTTAAGTAAGGCTACTTTCACACTAGCGTTTTTAAATTCCGGTATTGAGTTCCGTCATAGGGGCTCAATACCGGAAAAAAACGCTTCAGTTTTGTCCCCATTCATTGTGAGTTGCGGCAGCACGGATTTAATTTCCCAGGGTTTCCTGTCTCTCTCTTTCTTACAATTCCCTCTAGAGAGGAAGGTTTTTATTGCAGAACAGATCTGGGCAGGAGGTCAGATGGAGGGAGAGATAAGAAGTTCCTTGCTGGGTGCAGGGGTTTTAGGCCCCATTCACACGACCGTATATTTGTGGGCCCGCATTACTGCGGACCCGCAAATATACGGGGGCCGCCCGGCGTGTGTTCCGCAGCGCTTGGAACACACGCCGTGCGGCCCCATTGAAAATGCCTATACTTGTCCGTGCGCACAGACAAGTATAGGACATGCTTCAAAAGAGCCGCGGCACGGAGCTAGCACCACAGAGGTGAATGGGGCCGCATCTATTCCCGCATTTTTGCGGATAGATATGGCCCCATTCATACGGTCGTGTGAATGGGGCCTTAGGCAGTGCAGGAAAATAGGGGTGATAGTTGTGGGAAGCAGAAACATTGTTTGCATTGAATATTTAGTTACAATTCTGGTATAATATGATTTTGTGCACTTAGAAAGTTTGCATTTTGGATGAAGACCAGTGTCTCAGAAGAACTAAAGCCTTACATTTACACGTCTAGGTGTGAACAATAGAGGAGGGACTGTATTTCCCTAATCAGGGACTAATCAAACAACAGCAGGATACAATGGTGAATAGTCAGGTAATAAAGACACAGGGAATGGAGACTGGACCATTGACATAAGCAGCAAATATGAGGCCTGGACACTTAGATGATAGGACAGTTGTGAGAAGCTACAGTATAATGCTGAATGCTAATATACCAGGAGCCAAAGCCAGAAGTATAAATCCTTCCTTTATAGTTCTAAGGCTACTTTCACACTAGCGTTATTGTTTTCCCGTATTGAGTTCCATCATAGGGGCTCAATACCGGAAAAAAACGCTTCAGTTTTGTCCCTATTCATTGTCAAGGGGGACAAAACTGAACTGAAGAGAACGGAGGCTCCAAAATACATTCCATTCAGTTTAGTTGCGTCCGCAGGCCGGAGAGCAAACTGCAACATGTTGTATTTTACTTTCCATCCTGGGGATCTGGAGCAAAACATCATGACCCACAATGCAGGTCAATGGGGACGGATCCGTTCTGTCTGACACAATAGAAACCGGATCCGTCCTCTATTGACTTTCAATGGAGTTAATGACGGATCAGTCCCAGCAATGTTACAGATAATACAACTGGATCTGTTCATAACAGATACAGACGGTTGTATTATCAGTAACGGAAGCGTTATTACTGAACCCTGCCGGATCCAGCTATAACGCTAATGTGAAAGAAGCCTAATTAGTTTCCAATCCGTTTCTGTTGTCAGGTCTGCTTCAAATCCTCATCCAGAAAACTTTGTGTATTTACCCTTAGTGCAGTCACATGACCATATTTTTGGTCTGCATCCGATCCACATTTTTTGAGGACCCATTCATTTCAATGGGGGCAAAAAGATGTGGACAACACCATGTGCTGCCTGCATCTGAATGTCTGCTCCATGGCCCCACCAAAAATATAGAACCTGTTCTCTTCTTGTCTGATTTGCAGGGGGAATTCTCCATTGGCAATACAGGGTGGGCAATATATATTTATTGGCAATGCATGCAATATGAGGAGGGAGGTGGAAGGAGGATTATATACTGGCACTACAGATTTATAAGGTCTGAAATAAGCCAAAGACTAAGCAGGAGTTGATTGATGGGATACTTAAGTTCTGGGATGACGTCCTAACTGTACAACAATTACATTGGTCTGTATAAAGTCCTTCTATTAGTGATAGAAAAGAAAGGCAATACCACTGGCATATAACATTCTGTATCACTAAAGCTTTTCATGGAAGAGTAAAGGGCAGCCCTAGATCCATGCTGTGGTTCTGGACTACAGCTGCCCGATGGTAATTCATTAGGATTGGGAGATGTTGTAAATAAAAATGGTGCAATTGTTATTTTCTGCATTAAACCCATAATTAAAGTTTGTTCAAATTAAACCCTGAATCAGGAGTACTCTAGTATTTTTTCTAAAGGTCCACAGACCTGGGTCTGCCAAAATAATTTAAAAAATGTAAGGGGGACAAAACCAGTGGCACCAGTGCTCTGTGGAAAGTTTTTTTTTTTCCTAAAAATAAGCTCCGCCTCAGGGACTGAAAACAATAAACATGTTTTGTGCTATATTTTCCATTAGCAACATGAATGGGCTTCTATAACTTAGGCTACTTTCACACTAGCGTTTTATAATTCCGGTATTGAGTTCCGTCATAGGGGCTCAATACCGGAATAAAACGCTTCAGTTTTGTCCCCATTCATTGTCAATGGGGACAAAACTGAACTGAAGACAACGGAGCGCTCCTAAAAGCATTCCGTTCCGTCTTCAGACCGGAGAGCAAAAACAGCATGCTGCGGTTTGCTCTCCTTTCCAGGCATCCGCACCAAGACGGATCCGTCATGACCCCCAATGAAAGTCAATGGGGACAGATCCGTTCAGTGTGACACAATGGTAAACGGATCCGTTACCTGCACACATACATGCACACACACACAGACATATACACATACAAATACACATACATACTTACATGCTCCAGGCAGGTCTCCACAGCGCAGGAGGAGCAGGACGGCGCACACATAGGACGATTCCACCCGCGCCCAGCAGAGGGCGCTGTGGGGAATTGTCCTATGTGTGCGCCGTCCTGCTCCTCCTGCGCTGTGGAGACCTGCCGGGAGCATGTAAGTATGTATGTGTATTTGTATGTGTATATAACTGTGTGTATGTACTGTGTGACATGTGTGGGGAGGGAGCGCGGTTCTGGCCCCACACATGTCCGTGCGGCAGCACGGATCTGGCAGCACCCTTCACCTGCCGGATCCGTGCTGCCGCTAATGTGAAAGTAGCCTTACTTAACTGGTAATCAGGCCTCATCCACAAGACAGGGAAATACAGGGACTGAAATACATGAGCACCTCCCCCGCCTCTCTTATCTGAGCAGTGGCTGAGTGTACAGTATGTTCACAATGGAAAGCTCCTTATCTCTATCTGTATCACACTCTATAAAGATACAACAATAGCTTCAAAGACAGTATCACACCTAATAGAGTTAGATACACAGGTCAGCAGAAAACTCACACAAGGTAGGATTAGATACACAGTTCAGCAGAGAGTATCACCACTAATAGAATTAGATACACAGCTCAGCAGACAGTATCACACTCTATACACATACATCTAATCGCTTCATACACAGTATCACACATGATAGGAATAGATACACAGTTCAGCAGACAGTATCACACATGATAGGATTAGATACACAGTTCAGCAGACAGTATCACACATGATAGGATTAGATACGCAGTTTAGCAGACACTGTCACCCAGAATAGGATTAGATACACAGTTCAGCAGACAGTATCACACAGGATAGGATTAGATACACAACTCTGCAAACTGTATCACACATGATAGGATTAGATACGCAGCTTAGCAGACGCTGTCGCCCAGAATAGGATTAGATACTGAGTTCAGCAAACAGTATCACACATGATAGGATTAGATACGCAGTTTAGCAGACAGTATCACACATGATAGGATTAGATACACAACTCTGCAAACAGTATCACACATGATTGGATTAGATACACAGCTTAGCAGACGCTGTCGCCCAGAATAGGATTAGATACACAGTTCAGCAGACAGTATCACACATGATAGGATTAGATACACAATTTAGCAGATGCTGTCACCCAGAATAGGACTAGATACAGAGTTCAGCAAACAGTATCACTCATGATAGGATTAGATACACGGATACGCCGACAGTATCACACATTATAGGATTAGATACACAACTCTGCAAACAGTATCACACATGATAGGATTAGATACACAGTTTTGCAGACACTGTCACCCAGAATAGGATTAGATACACAGTTCAGCAGACAATTGGCTTAGAGATGCAACTCTGCAGATAGTATCACACATGAAAGGATTGGATACACAACTCAGCAAACAGTATCAGACATGATAGGATTGGATACACAACTCTGCACACAGTATCACACATTATAGGATTAGATACACAACTCTGCAAACTGTATCACACATGATAGGATTAGATACACAGCTCAGCAGACAGTATCAAACAAGGTGGGATTAGATACACATCTAAGCACACAGTATCACACAAAGTAGGAATAGATACACAGCTCAGCAGACAGTGTCACACAAGGTAGGATTAGATACGCAGCTAAGCTGACAGTATCACACATGATAGGCTTAGATACACAACTCTGAAGACAGTATTACATATGATCGGATTAGATACACAACTCTTCAGCCAGTATTATATATGATAGGATTAGATACACAGCTCGGCAGACAGTATCACACAGGATAGGCTTAGATGCACGACACTGTAGACAATATCACACATGACAGGATTAGATACACTGCTACGCAGACAGTACCACACATAATAGGCTTAGATACACGACTCTGTAGATAGTATTACTTAAGATAGGATTAGATACACAGTCCAGCTGACAGTAACACACAATATTTGGATACTCTATTTAGTTTTCCTTTTTTCTCATGTGTTTGACTTTAGCACATTAAATATTCTCAATAGATCTCACCACATTTAGCTTGGTCTGCCGATAAATATCTCACATCTGAGGCCAGCAGCTCTAAACAAAAGAAAAAGCAGCTGAGCAATCAGCTAAATGTGGAGCACTCACCGCCCAGTGCTTGTGACGTGTATTGCAGTTTTTTAGAGTTTAGTTACAATCTCGCGATATCATGTTGTTTTGCTATCAGGACAAAACTGTCACCACTCTGAGTTTGGAGATAAGTTAAGTGTGGACGCATCTGTACCAACTGGCCAATTCAGAAGAATAAAAAGGAATTGCACAGAAACAGAGAAATTTGAAGAGGAGGCTAGAGAAATGAGGGAACAATTTATCAAAAAAGATTATCCAACAAAAGTATTAGATCAATCACTAAACAAAGTCAGACAAATGAGAAGGGAAGAGTTTTTTCAAACAGACAAAAGTAAAATCAAAGAATCAAAGCACGGAAATTACCTAAGAGTAATATTACCATTCAATACACAATATAGACTAATAGAACAAATAATAAGGAAACATTGGCCTATCCTCACCAAAGATAAGATAATAGGACACCTAATACCAGATAACCCATTAATAGTATACACGAAAGCAGCTAATCTCGGAATTAAAGTAGCACCTACGGTTAAAAATATGACCTTGAAAAAGAAAACGACCTGGTTGAACACAAAGGGTTTTTACAGGTGTGGTACTAGTGGAGTCATATATAGGCACAGAATAATATAGAGTACTATAAAAATTAGAGATTACTTATCCGCACTTTGGTAATTGCATTTACTAATTTTTCCTACTAAAACTTTTAGTAGAGTCCGGGCAGAACTATACACTAACGCCCGGAATACAGAGAGCATAATGCTCCTAACACACAGAGCAATCCAACAACGCTCCGGCTACTGAGAGCGCTCAGTCGGGAACGAGCGCCAAGATTGGACTGCATCCAAGAGCATCCAGACATCACCGAAGATACTTACTGGGAGCACTGCACCAACGCCACGTGGAACGCCGGCAACCAGCGATCAGGTGGATACACCGATCAGTAAAGTATACATTTAAAGTATACTTTTAAAGCAACATTCCTACAAGCTATATTGCCATTCCAGCCACGCAGTTACAGTTATTTCATACCATCATTTTGTTTCATTATGTTTCATCCTATATGACTGTTAAAGACAATATACAGTGGATGAATCTAATCAAAAACGAGCCTTACGATTTCATTTTTGACTCTGGACTGAAACTGGAAACAACATTTTATTGATTTTAATAATTATCTTATACTTGTTGTATTTATCTTATAACATTATTGTTTGATTTATTGTTTGACACGTGGTTTGATAAGACAGAAATAGTGGCGTTTAGTATACCAAAATTCAGAGTGCTCTCTGGAAACATTAACCCACTATTCACATCTCTGTTGTATACACACCAAGTGTCCATTACATCAACCAGCGCTGGTAAGAACTTTTTATTTCTACTTTTTATTTCTATTTTTATTTCTATTTAAAGATCTGTTATTCATTTTTCTATTTTTTTATATGTCTTTCTTTTGTAAACATTAAACTGAGAATTTTATACTAGAACATACAATCATTTTTCTAGCATACCAGTTGAGGAGTGTGCACACTACAATTAATCCTCTAGTATACAGCTTACCATTCTCGCCAGCATACCCCAGGACCCAGTTCTTTTCTTGCTCCACCCCCCACTGAGATGATTGGTCATCATGGCCAATGTCGTCATCATCAGCAGCATCAGTTTCATGCTCCTCCACAAGCGACTCCTCCTTCTTCAGTGGGAGCTCCTTATCCTCATCCTCCTCTATGTGACTTTCTCCATGTGGGTTCCCAGCTGCCACAGGGCGGCTAGGAAGATGCGTAAGCTGTCCCTTGGTGCATCAGCATGAGTGTCTGCTCTAAGATTACTATCAGGAGGATATCATTGATGCCAAAGTTCTCCCTACTGTCAAATCTGGTGGCTTCTTAGTGGGTCTGAGTGGCACGTGTCTCTGATGAGCTACAACTGCCTGACCTCAAAAGAACACATGCTCCCTGCTGAGGTGGTCTGGTGCATTAAAAATTAATTCACCACTTTATGCTGCACATACAGATGCTCTAACATATGCAAGATGGAATTCCAGTGGGTTGGAATGTCACAGATCAAGCTATGAAATAGCAAACTGTTCTATCACTGCAATTCCAGAAGAGCGTTCCTTGCCACAAAAGAATGGCTGAAATGTGAGGACATTCTCCTGGACATGGCCATTACTCTGAGCAAGCCAGTGTACTTTTTAAAAATGTTACAAGACTAAATTTATCTCATGTTCAATGCAGGGAGCATATGTTATTCATTTCAAAAGTAGAGAGCCACAACTGATTGGCTGGGTGGCTACTCTTGAATGGGCCAATCAGCTCTGCCCTGCTTCTGTTGGGAACAGCAAGATATCCATGGAGGAAGCATTTGGTTTGGAAACTAGGCCGACACAAATGTGGAGATGTCAACAGGACCTGGCCTTTTTTCTAAATTGCTACTTTGCCACTGAGACTGTCCATGCCCAACAGCTGCTCCAGGAGTCTACCATGCTGTGCACCTTGCCAGTCATAATTGCTGGGAGTGGCTCACGCTCTCCACCATGTTACAATACAAGGTATGGATGTTTTTTGGAGAAATAATGGTGGCTAGGTATCTTCTAGCAAGGCTGAGTGCATTCCATCAGGCAGCAGAATCCACTAAATCTTACAGCAGTGACTGCACCACCAGCAATTTGACAAGGTGAAAGTTAACCTTGCACACCAGCAGATTGCTAGGTGTGTAGAGTTGTTTCCTAGCCTCACATTCTGTTATTGATAGCTAGTAATGGAGAACAGTTGTAGATGGTGGTCTAAGTAGGAGAAGCAGTAAATGATGATGATGATGATGATTATGATAAGAACACTGTACTGCATGTGAATGTGGTCTGATTACTGCAAAGGAGACCGGGAGAACAATGGCACTTTTGTTGCTCAAGCTGGTGGCCACTTCTATTTCCCCACAGTAACTGGTGAGGCTGCATCATGTAATAGAGCTGTGGTGACTATTTTTGTGTTTGAATCCATTTGGCAGATGAATGAAATTTGCATATTCCACACAGAGCTAGTGGCAGCCAAGCTTTAATTAGGTCTGGCATGTTTTGAGCCTGAGCCCACAGTATGGTAACAGCAGCATCACCAGTTCCTGAGTTGACTGTAATAGAATCAGATCTGACCCTGATAGTTTTTTGGGGTATTGGTCATACCTTGCCTCTGCTCTTTATAGCCACAATAGCATCAGTCACTGCCCTCTTCCTCTGATACTACAACTACCTCAGCACCCAGGTCCTGTCCAGCACACAGTCATCATCACCCTCCAGGCCACTTTTATCAGACTGTGTTAAATCATCATGGGCTGCTTTACCCCACCTCCCATTTCCCTGCTCTGTAATTGCCCCAAGTGCCATTGTTGTAACCATTGCCCTAGTCTAGAGACCTCTGGAAGAAGCCAAGGTGAAACGTATATTGGGGTTCCCATTCCATTGCACCATAATTCTGGTCTGTATGGTCTACATCTACCTTGTTTACAAATAGTTTGCTATTTATTATTTTGCCCTTATTATTTTGCCCTTATGGTCTTAAAATTAGAGTAGGACCACAGTATGTGTGCTTTTATAGTGTTTATTCATGGATTGTAAGTGTTTGCACAATTCCCAGGTAATTGATGACCAGTAAGCTTAAAGCAATATTCCCATCTTGGACATTGGGGGCATATCACCACTACCACAATGTATCATTTTGGCAAATGAGGTTCAATGTATATAAATTTAGTTATGCATCTGGGTACAAATCATTTGCAAGTATCATATGTCCTAGGGCAGTAAATCTGGCAGAGTCACTTGTAGAGAAGGATTTGAAGGATTTGAGTGTACAGTAACTGCTGATTATAGACCTAATAACAGTATGCAATGCTAGTTGCTTCTAAGGCAAGTAGGATATTGCCATGTATATGCCAAGGTATGGACTCTTGGGCAGGGAAGCAATATTGCCACTTTACAAAGCTTTGGTGTGGCCCTATGTACAGTCATGGCCAAAAGTTTTGAGAATGACACAAATATTATATTTTCACATGATCTGCTGCCCTCTGGTTTTTATGTGTGTTTCTCAGATGTTTTTATCACATACACAGAATCACAGAAATATAATTGCAATCATATTATGAGTAACAAAAGCTTATATTGACAGTTAGAATGAGTTAATGCAGCAAGTCAATATTTGCAGTGTTGACCCTTCTTCTTTAGGACCTCTGCAATTCTCCCTGGCATGCTCTCAATCAACTTCTGGACCAAATCCTGACTGATAGCAGTCCATTCTTGCACAATCAATGCTTGCATTTTGTCAGAATTTGTAGGTTTTTGTTTGTCCACCCATCTCTTGATGATTGACCACAAGTTCTCAATGGGATTAAGATCTGTGGAGTTTCCAGGCCATGGACCCAAAATCCCTGAGCCATTTAGTTATCACCTTTGCTTTATGGCAAGGTGCTCCATCATGCTGGAAAAGGCATTGTTGATCGCCAAACTGCTCTTGGACGGTTGGGAGAAGTTGCTCTCGGAGGACATTCTGGTACCATTCTTTATTCATGGCTGTGTTTTTAGGCAAGACTGTGAGAGCCGATTCCTTTGGCCGAGAAGCAACCCCACACATGAATGGTTTCAGGATGCTTTACAGTTGGCATGAGACAAGACTGGTGGTAGCGCTCACCTCGTCTTCTCCGAATAAGCTGTTTTCCAGATGTCCCAAACAATCGAAAAGGGGAGTCATCAGAGAAAATTACTTTACCCCAGTCCTCAGCAGTCCACTCCCTGTACCTTTTGCAGAATATCAGTCTGTCCCTGATGTTTTTTCTGGAGAGAAGTGGCTTCTTTGCTGCCCTCCTTGAGACCAGGCCTTGCTCCAAAAGTCTCCGCCTCACAGTGCGTGCAGATGCACTCACACCTACCTGCTGCCATTCCTGAGCAAGCTCTGCACTGCTGGTAGCCCAATCCCGCAGCTGAAACACTTTTAAGAGACGGTCCTGGCGCTTGCTGGTCTTTCTTGGGCGCCCTGGAGCCTTTTTGGCAACAATGGAACCTCTCTCCTTGAAGTTCTTGATGATGCGATAGATTGTTGACTGAGGTGCAATATTTCTAGCTGCGATACTCTTCCCTGGTAGGCCACTTTTGTGCAGTGCAATGATGACTGCACGTGTTTCTTTAGAGATAACCATGGTTAACAGAAGAGAAACAATGATGCCAAGCACCAGCCTCCTTTTAAAGTGTCCAGTGGTGTCATTCTTACTTAATTATGACAGATTGATCTCCAGCCCTGTCCTCATCAACACCCACACCTGTGTTAATGGAGCAATCACTGAAACGATGTTAGCTGGTCCTTTTAAGGCAGGGCTGCAATGATGTTGAAATGTGTTTTGGGGGATAAAGTTAATTTTCTAGGCAAATATTGACTTTGCAAGTAATTGCTGTTAAGCTGATCACTCTTTATAACATTCTGGAGTATATGCAAATTGCCATTATAAAAACTGAAGCAGTAGACTTTGTAAAAATTAATATTTGTATCATTCTCAAAACTTTTGGCCATGACTGTAGAGTATGCAGTTGAATTATGGGTGGCAGTTGATAGAAAGGATGCCCTGAAGCTGGAAAAAGCCGAAAGAGGAGCAACTAAACTAATAAGCGCCATTGAGGGTCTTAGTTATAAGGACTGACTAAAGGAATTGAAGGAATTTACAGTAGCAACTGTGACTCTCTGGAATAATCTATCTCACGAGAGGTCACAGGAGGAACAGCCGATGGTTTTTAAAAAAGACTTAGATGATTTCCTAGAACTAAATAACATTAATGTTTATGTAAATCTGTAGAAGTTTGTTGCTCACCCTCTTTCCCTCACCCATCCCTTGATTGAACCAAATGGACGTATGTATTTTTTTAACCTGCAATATCACAAAATGTGTTATTTTTTTTAGCTTTTTCTCTTTTATGGAAGACTGTGCATTTCAGTTTCATTTATTAAATTGCATTTGTAGCTTACTATATGCACTGATCATAAATGATGATATTAACTGCTATACATATTGCAGTAAATTACTGTGTAAATCTAATTCAAATCTACTTTAGTTCAAATCTTTATCCATATGATTACTTCACATTACATAAAAGTGAAAAAGAAGCAGTGACCAGATTGACTAAAGTATATAATATGAAAATGCACTTTCAATAAAACATAATTATTGATGAACACATTAATTATGTTGTTTAGCTATAATGTCACTCCATCTAGTCATAAGCGTTCATAATACATCTTCTAGATGATACATAATGGTGTATCATAGCAACCATTAAGCAATTAATGAATTAAGCAGCGTTCTCACTTAGTAAGATATATTGAAAGTGCAATAAAGAGAGCCTACTCAGGCATACAACACTCTCATATCTTAAACACTTTTTACATAATTTAAAATTTGAGTTTAAAATAGCTTTCCAAGATTTGTCTCTAAGGTAATGCACCGAGTTGCACAAAGAGATGTGGAGTAAATAAAAGCAGGCAAAGTTCAGTCACTTTGTAAATAGATAATTAGGTAAGATTTAGAGTTGAGTGAATCAAAATGAAACAAATTGACTTCAATCTGAATTTCAGGGAAAATTTGATTCGCCACAAAGCCAAATTTCCTAGCGATTTGTGGCAATGAATCAATTTTTCGTGAAATAGCGGTTAAAAACAAAACAAAAACAAAACTCATCCATTTGCTTGTGGAGAGGCTGTTGCGGCCATCTTTAATAATGAAACCACACAAAATTTTGTGCACAGTCATGTGTGACGGCATAACGTCAGCACGCTGGCCAGGCACGGTGATGTCAACAGTGATGACGTCACTGCGTCCAGCCAGCGTGATGATGTGATGATGTCACACTTCACCACTCGTGAGATTTTGTGTGGTTTCTTTAATCAAGATGGCCACAATGGCCTCTTAGCGAGCAAATGGGTGAGGTATGTATTTTTTTTCACTCCTGATTTACCCCTGAAAGGGCTCACTATTACTGTCAAATGCTGCAATTAGTGATGAAAGTGACATCTGAGGGGTTCAATAACAGGGGCACCACAATCGCTGTTCCATTCTCATCCTGCAAAAAACGAATCCCCACAAAAGACCATCACCAGAAAAATAAAAAAAAGTTATGGCTCTTAGAATATAGTGACTTAAAAACATGATTTTTTTTTTTTAATTAAAAAAAGTTGCTTTTATTGTGTAAAACTGAACAAAAATAAAAATAGACATATTCATTATTACCCACCACTGTATAATATTATGACATGATTTACAAGTGAACACCTTAAAAAAAAATCATACCAGAACACCCATTTTTGGTCACCGTGCCCCCTCAAGAAATGTTGATGCAAAAAACATGATTCTTTTTTCAAAAATGCCTTGAGTAAAAGTGGCAAAATGTATATATAAAATTGGTATCTGAGTAATTGTACTGACCAGAAGAACAAAGATAGCATGCCAATTTTCCTACACAGCGTACGCTGCAATTAGAGATGAGCGAATCGAAGCTGACGAAGTGAAATTCGTTACGAATTTCATGAAAAATTTGATTCGCAATGAATGCGAATTTCCTGGCAATTCGTAGTAATGAATCTTTTTTTTTTTTCCCTAAAATGGCCGCAAGCACATGGCATGACATGGGGGAAGGATTTCTGGGACAAAGAAGTAAACGCCCACAATGCGATCACATGCAGACATGTAGCCAATTAACAGCCAGCCAGGTCCTGCGATGTCCCAGCCCTATAAATAGCTCTGCAGCGCTGGAAAGCGCAATTTGCTATTGATGTTAGACCAGAGACAAACGTCAAGAGAGATAAGGCAAGTGAAAGAAAAACTGAAGAAAAGAAATGAGGAGATCAGGGATAGATAATCTGAATTGCAGGGATAGGAGAGGGACGATTTCTAGACAGAAAATCAGGGAGTGAAATCGCTATTCTGGTACAATGTGCAGCAGTGAGTGGGCATAGGGGTTAGTCTGTTATACAGCACTGCACTCTGTTCTAAAGGCTGTTTTGGGGTGCTGTATTCAAAGAAGCACCACTACTCTCACTTTTTTCAGTGCAGTAAGAGGGTCAGAGCCTTGTTTGGGGTACAAAAGAAAAAAAAAAAGATTTAAAAAAAATAATAATTAAAAAATATATATATATATATATATATATCTTTTGGGTTGTGTTTGGGGAAAAACATATATCATCCGTGATTGGCACGGATTATAAATGCGGCGTTATTCACCATACAAATATACAAGCGCCATATAGTGCTAAATTCTTCAGTGTAGTTGACTTGCCAAAAAACCAGTGAATCCGTGTTTGTGGGGTTGTTCTTTTAAATAACTATTTGCAGCGCTATTCGCCATCCAAACAGAAAAGAGTGATATTGTGCTAACGTATTCAGTAAAGCTGACTTGCCAAAAAAACTGTGAATCCGTGTTAGTGGGGTTGTTTTTTTAAATAACTATTTGCGGCGTTATTCGCCATCCAAACAGAAAAACCTGATATTGTACTAATGTAGTTAGTGAAGTTGACTTGCCAAAAAAAACAGTGAATCCATGTTTGTGGATTTGTTCATTTAAAATAACTATTTGCGGCGTTATTTGTCATCCTAACAGAAAAGTGTGATATTTTGCTAATGTAGTCAGTGAAGTTGAATTGCCAAAAAAACTGTGAATCCGTGTTTGTGGAGTTGTTAGTTTTAACTAACTATTTGCGGCGTTATTTGCCAACCAAACAGAAAAGCGTGATAATGTGCTAACGTAGTCAGTGAAGTTGACTTGCCAAAAAAACAGTGAATCCGTGTTAGTGGGGTTGTTTTTTTAAATAACTATTTGCGGTGTTATTCGGCATCCAAACAGAAAAGCGTAATATTGTGCTAATGTAGTCAGTGAAGTTGACTTGCCAAAAAAACAGTGAATCCGTGTTAGTGGGGTTATTTTTTTAAATAACTATTTGCGGCATTATTCGCCATCCAAACAGAAAAACGTGATATTGTACTAATGTAGTTGGTGAAGTTGACTTGCCAAAAAAACTGTGAATCCGTCTTTGTGGATTTGTTCATTTAAAATAACTATTTGCGGCGTTATTTGCCATCCTAACAGAAAAGTGTGATATTGTGCTAACGTAGTCAGTGAAGTTGACTTGCCAAAAAAACAGTGTATCCGTGTTTGTGGATTTGTTCATTTTAAATAACTATTTGCCATCCTTACAGAAAAGCGTGATATTGTGCTAACGTAGTCAGTGAAGTTGACTTGCTAAAAAAACTGTGAATCTGTGTTTGTGGATTTGTTCATTTAAAATAACCATTCGCAGCGTTATTTGCTATCTAAACACTAAAGTGTGATATTGTGCTAACTAGAGATGAGCGAGCATGCTCGTCCGAGCTTGGTGCTCGTTCGAGTATTATGGTACTCGTAAGTACTCGCTGCTCGGACGAGTATCTCGCCATGCTCGAGGAAATGGCAACTTCCACATTTTGCATTTTTGGTGCCTATAAACTCAGCCAATCACAATCCAGGAGACTCTGCGGTACACCCAGCATCACGTGGGGCCCTTACATGTCGATAGCAGGGGTTGGCTGGCCTGATCAGGTGACC
>ONZH01029355.1:0-58723 GCA_900303285.1 Rhinella marina
ACCTTTCCACTCTCATCCCTGCAGAGGAAAGGAGTATGAGAGTGAATAGATAGCGGCAGAGGGCATGGTTCTGTGGGCCAAGTAGCGGGGGAGAGGAGGCGAGTAGGCAGCTTGTCCAGCACTGGCAGGGGAACACTCTCCAAGGCCTTTGCCAGTTTTATGTCACCCCAGCAAGACACTGTCACCTGTCCCCAGTCTAGGCAGAGTAGGGGGAGCTGTACAGAAAGATGGTGAGGGAGTACCTAGCTGACCATACCAACGTCCGTAGCGATCACTCTGCTCCATACAACTACTGGGTTTCAAAGCTGGACACGTGGCCTGAACTGGCGCTGTACGCCTTGGAGGTGCTGGCCTGCCCTGCCGCTAGCGTGCTGTCAGAGCGGGTATTCAGTGCAGCTGGTGGCGTCATCACCGATAAGCGTACACGCCTGTCAGCTGACAGGCTGACGCTTATTAAAATGAACAAAGCCTGGATTTCACCGGAATTCAAATCTCCTCCGGGAGAAAGCAGCTAAAGATTAACATTACTTATGTATACGATTCCTCTTCTCTACTCCTCCTACTCCTCCTCCTCCTCCATATCGTCTTTGCCTAACGCTGACCAAAAAAACGCCATTTTTCAGAGGTCCAACTGGCACTCTTTTACCACAATTTTTCAGGAGGGCCCCCTACAGGCCCTCTCTTCAAACAATTTTTCCGGAGGTCCACCTACAGGCCCTCTCTCCAAACAATTTTTCTGGAGGTCCACCTACAGGCCCTGTCTCCAAACAATTTTTCCGGAGGTCCACCTACAGTCCCTCTCTCCAGTTCCAGTTTCCAGTTTTATTTGCGCAAACTGCGTAAAATTTTTTTTTTTGGGATAGGTGGGAAAAATAATATTACCTGCGTATCTATATTGCCCAACATTGGATACGGTAGCAACAAGAAGACCAAACACATGCTTCCCACAGGGTTCCGCAAATTCCTGGTCCACAATGTCAAGGAGCTCGAGGTTCTGTTGATGAGCAACAAGTCCTTCTGTGCAGAAATCGCCCACAACGTCTCCTCAAAGAACCGAAAGACCATTGTGGAGAGAGCGGCACAGCTCGCCATCAAAGTGACGAACCCCAACGCCAGACTGCGCAGCGAAGAGAACGAATAAATATCTCTGTGGTTATTTGTGCTAAATAAAAGTTAAATAAACACACAAAAAAAAATGATCTGTTCCTGTGCCTGATCCACCCAAGTTGAATCTGTCCCATCATGAGAAAGTCCCCCCAAGGAGTCCCCACTGTAACTTGCTTCCCATACAACTAACTCACCCCCCGACACCTGTGTCTCGCCATTGTCCACCACCTACTCAGACAACACTGGTAAATCCCCACTGTCAGCACACGGAGACAGCAAAAGGTCTTGCGAATTGGGGCAGAGAATGTTCTGGGGTAGCACATCAGAGAAGGCTTGACTACGGGGTTCCAGGGAGTACGTGACCACATGCAATCTCCATCTAAAAAGTCATACTGAGGCTCACCACCATGCTTTACACTGCAATCTTATTCCTGAGGCTCACCACCATGCTTTACACTGCAATCTTATTGAAAGACAGACAATCAGGGGTTCACCGCCAGGTTGTCAGGCAGCATTTTTAAGTGGGTCACCATTACCGTGTCCCTGACAATTGCCTTGGGGTCATCGCTAGACTATTTTTATGAAAGGCCATGGGGTTCTATACACACAGTGCTGACGGAAGACCATCAGCCTTTCTAAACACAATTGAATCTGTCCCGTCATGAGAAATTCCCCCCAAGGAGTCCCCAATGTAACTTGCTTCACTTTCAACTACCTCACCCCCCGACACCTGTGTCTCGCCATTGTCCACCACCTCCTCAGACAACACTGGTAAATCCCCACTGTCAGCACACAGAGACTGCAAATGGTCTTGCGAATTGGGGTAGAGAATGTTCTGGGGTTTCCAGGTTTTCACCCAGCCTTCCCTAGGCAGAGCCCCGGTCCCGTGCAAAAAATGCTCGAGTCTCCCATTGACTTCAATGGGGTTCGTTATTCGAAACGAGCACCCGAGCATCGGGAAATGTTCGACTCGAATAACGAGCACCCGAGCATTTTAGTGCTCGCTCATCTCTAGTTATGAATACTGTTGCTATTATTTAGCTTCCTAAGTGCAAAATTAGGCAACTTATAGTCTTCATCAAACATTTCCCTGCCATTTGCTGCTGTAAAGTTTGTGTAAGGGCTCATGCACACGGACGTTGCCGGCCCGTAGCCATATTGCGGCAATACACGGGCACCGGCTGTGTGCAGCCCGCATCACAGATCGCGGCCCCATTCACTTCAATGGGTCCGCAATCACGGAGATGCTGAACGGAGGCACAGATCGGAACACCACGGAAGCATTACAGTGTGCTTCCGTGGTGTTTCTGCCCGTGCCTCCGCACCGCAAAAAAGTAGTAGTGCATGCGGTGCAGATCGTCGGATGCAGATCGCAGACCCCATTCAAGGTAATGGGTCTGCGATCCGAATGCGGCGGCCCGACAGTCAGTGCCCATGCATTGTGAACCGCAAATTGCGGTCCACAGCATGGGCACTGACAGCACATGTTCGTGTGCATGAGCCCTAAGGCTGTGTTCCCACTTCAGTTATTTGGTCAGTTATTTTCATCAGTTATTGTGAGCCAAAACCAGGTGCGTGTGTAAGGTGGTGAAACAGCCTTCATTCTGTGAATGCACCTGTTCCTGTAATTATAGTTCGTATTAGACTGACATTTCATTTTTGGCCACAAGATGTCACTGTTTACCACAGAAAAGACTATAGCTCCCTGGAGCAATGACCAAGAGAGCCTGTTCGGCGGAGGTGGAGTTTCAGACTGGAGAAGTGTGTGGCAGCCATCTTGAGAGTGTGCTGAAAAGAGGCAGATGAAAAAGAGCTACTGTCTGTGTTTCCTAGTGTGATCCACAAGTGAGACTATTCCCTAAGGGAGCAAGACTCTGCAAGGAGATCTGGAACAGAGACTGTTGCAATATTACAGACTAGAAGAACTACCATCAGGAGCCCTCCTGAGAGGACAAGTGGAAGCGTCAGTGAGACTGCGTGGTTGCCGGATGAGATCCTCTACCAGATACTTCTAAAAGTTAAGGTACCCAACGGACCCGGGTCAGTGAAAGAACTGAGGCCCACTGTGCAGACACAGTGGGTAACCGTGCACGCACCACATTATGGTATTGGCGCCAATTCAGTAGCTACTGGGTAAAAGCCTGAAGATTAGACAGGTGGTGTGCAGGCTGCAAGCTACCTTGCTACAGAATTGGGGTTTACTGTGGCAAACAACTGGTTATACTCTTTCTGAGGTTTAGTGTTGATTGGTTAAGTTTGTAAGCGTTTGTGTTATACCGCCGGTGCTCCTGAACCGCACTTACAGAATTGTTCGTGGAGATTAGGGTATTAAAAGGTATAGCTGCTGGGTTACTACAACCTGCAGATAGGCAAAACTGTGGAGAAGCCTGGGCGCACACTGATAGAGCACCATGCTGTGTAACACAAGTGCCTCAGCCTCTAGCTGAGTGTATGTATATATGCTTGGGGTATTTCCTTCCTACAAACGTTAAATACTTAGTAAAATCTTGTTTTTGTCAATCTGAATTGGAGTCTCCTTCCTTGTCTGTGACTTTGCTGTATCCTGGGGAGCCCACCCCGGTACACGGCTTACACGTGTCAAAAACACAGAACAGTTGCAGATCTTTCCATTATACCTCTTCTCTGAGTAGCTTCACTACTGGTTTTGGCTCACAATAACTGAGAGAAATAACTGATCAAATAACTGAAGTGTGAACTCAGCCTAACTCCTTGACTTAGATGATTGTGTTACTGCTTATGTAGAAACAAAGGCACATAGTTCAGCAGCACGCTATAATTTGCTCATCCTTTTTCTGGAAAATAGAGATGGAAGAGAGAACTCAGATTCTGCCGGGCAAAACATCACATACTGTAGCATATGTAGTGAAAGAGGAGAACTCATACACTTCTCAGCATCTTGTTAGCTTGTCTGTACAGGGGGAGAGGAGATCCCTCAAGGGTTGTCAGAGGAAAATCAGTCCAGGAGTGAAACTGTGCTGACGTCAGAGACTATGAAGAAATCAGCAACCTGGATGCACAGAACTCACATCTAGCATGAATTATGGGGAAAGACATGCCCATGTGAGAAAAGTCTGAAACTTGGTTGTAAACTGCATATTAGAAGCTTCTAAAAATGAGTGAAGGAATGGAGATTGTTGAATTTAGTTCAACATTTTAACTCATGTTACTCACTGTTACTGTGCATCAGAATAACAGGCAGGTCACATATACAGTACAGACCAAAAGTTTGGACACACCTTCTCATTCAAAGAGTTTTCTGTATTTTCATGACTGAAAATTGTAGATTCACACTGAAGGCATCAAAACTATGAATTAACACATGTGGGATTAAATACTTAACAAAAAAGTGTGAAACAACTGAAAATATGTCTTATATTCTAGGTTCTTCAAAGTAGCCACCTTTTGCTTTGATTACTGCTTTGCACACTCTTGGTGTTTTTTTGATGAGCTTCAAGAGGTAGTCACCTGAAATGGTATTCCAACAGTCTTGAAGGAGTTCCCAGAGATGCTTAGCACTTGTTGGCCCTTTTGCCTTCACTCTGCGGTCCAGCTCACCCCAAACCATCTCGATTGGGTTCAGGTCTGGTAACTGTGGAGGCCAGGTCATCTGGCGTAGCACCCCATCACTCTCCTTCTTGGTCAAATAGCCCTTACACAGCCTGGAGGCGTGTTTGGGGTCATTGTCCTGTTGATAAATGAAGGTCCAACTAAAAGCAAACCGGATGGAATAGCATGCCGCAGCAAGATGCTGTGGTAGCCATGCTGGTTCAGTATGCCTTCAATTTTGAATAAATCCCCAACAGTGTCACCAGCAAAGCACCCCCACACCATCACACCTCCTCCTCCATGCTTCACGGTGGGAACCAGGCATGTAGAGTCCATCCGTTCACCTTTTCTGCTTCGCACAAAGACACGGTGGTTGGAACCAAAGATCTCAAATTTGGATTCATCAGACCAAAGCACAGATTTCCACTGGTCTAATGTCCATTCCTTGTGTTCTTTAGCCCAAACAAGTCTCTTCTGCTTGTTGCCTGTCCTTAGCAGTGGTTTCCTAGCAGCTATTTTACCATGAAGGCCTGCTGCACACAGTCTCCTCTTAACAGTTGTTGTAGAGATGTGTCTGCTGCTAGAACTCTGTGTGGCATTGACCTGGTCTCTCATCTGAGCTGCTGTTAACCTGCGATTTCTGAGGCTGGTGACTCGGATGAATTTATCCTCCGCAGCAGAGGTGACTCTTGGTCTCCCTTTCCTGGGGCGGTCCTCATGGAGCCAGTTTCTTTGTAGCGCTTGATAGTTTTTGCGACTGCACTTGGGGACACTTTCAAAGTTTTCCCAATTTTTCGGACTGACTGACCTTCATTTCTTAAAGTAATGATGGCCACTCGTTTTTCTTCATCATGCAGGCCACTAAAATTCCTACATGTTCCTGTATCTAACTCCTAGCTAAACCAAAAGAAAAACAGCATACAGCTTCCTTCAGTAAAGCAACAACTACAACAACAAAAATGCTGCACATATCTGAAGGTGTCCCAATAACTCTTGAGTGTAGTGGAACAAAATAAGGACATAAAGGCAGCTCCAATAAAGTAGGGGAGAAAAAAATCCATGTTGAGGCAGTGCAAACAGTCCTGGCGACTGACAAATAAAGTAGCCTCAAAGGGCCTGAGAAAACGGTAGGTCTCGCGCATGAGCTGCCACTGTCTAACATCATAAAGAAATTGGTCATGGGTTTCCTCTGCTCATACAGTCGGTCCAACATGTGGAAACGTCACATATGAGGCAATGTAGGAGAACACCAGTCTGCCGTTGCAGCTCAAGGAGGGTGTGTTTTGTCCGGTAAGAGTGGCTGAAGTGCATGCACAATTTCCTTGACATTTTCAAGACTGGGTGGAAGACTTCAGGAACTGGGTGAGACCTCCAGATTGAAGACGTGCGGCATGCAGTACGCATGAGTCAGCCCTCCCTGACACAGTGTGGACAGAATGTTTTTCCTGTTATCGGTGGTCATGGTTCCCAACTCCAGTTGGTGAGGAGACAGCCAGGATTGAATTTCTTGGTTGATGACCCGGAGCAGTTTCTCCCTGGTGTGATTTTGTTCGCTCACGCTGACCAGGTGCAGAACCGTGTGATAATTCCATGCTTTGCATAAATGCTATGCTGGCAGACCACTCTGAACTGTACCTACAGTGGAGGCTGAGGACTACAGTGGAGGCTGAGGACTGAGCATGGCCAGCATCCCAGGCCACTTTATGGTGATGCTCCATGTGTTGACACATGGGGCATGATGCCAACATTAGCACCCTGATCGTCCTTTACCTTTTGCCCACATATCCTACATACCACCACCAACATCCTCCAGCAACTCAATAAAAAATTCCCACACTGCTAAGTATGACATTTTATTCCCAGGACTCCATGCTGACTGCCTGCCACTGCCTTTATGAACCTTTGTACTGCTAGCCATTTCCTGACAAATAGGCTCCTGAGTATCAAATGGCCAAGGTCAAGATCTCCTACTGTTTCCATCCTGCTGGCTTATCAGCACACAGCCACCCTGCTGCTGTCTCACGGGCCTTCTGCCACCCTCACCCCCTGATGATCCTAATGCCCTCTCTTCATTTGGCTCTCACCTGCAATTGGCTACATCATCATCCCCTACTGTCTGTTCCTCATTTATGTCACCCTCACCAGTCTCATGGCCCCTTTCCTGATTGCTCGCAACACGTGCTCCAACCCACTGTCATCATTGCTAGTTGCATGCCTTAGGGAGGATGCAGCAGACTTCTCCTCCAAGTCTGTACTGGCCTGTAGCTGCTGACTGCCCTCACTAAGTTTGTCCACGGTGAAAAGCGGAGCAGAGCCGGCAGCATGGATTACTTCCCGAGCTGAAGGAGAAGGAAAAGAAAGAGACAGTTGCAGGACAGGTAGGGGGCATATAGCTTGTTCCTGGGCCATGCCAACTAAGTGTGGTGTCAGACAAACCCACTGAATCCTAGCTGTGTGGCTCTGTTGTCACCTGAGATGATGTTGAAGACAGAGCCAACCATTCCAGTACAGCTGGATTGTTGGTCAAAACATGAGTACTGGATGACAGGGGCAGCTCTGGCCTGTTGCTGTGTCTGCTGCTACCACTACCCCTTCTCCTGCTGCTACTTGTGCTGGCTACAGAAACATTTTTGCCACTGCCCGTTCCTTTTGAAAACTGGCGTAGTAGATTAATGAGGCAGGCGTGCCTATATATTAGACTGCCTGTTGACAATGATGAACAGTAAGTCTATGGAAACGAAGAAAAAAGTTCAGCTCCTTAAATAGCTACCTCTTTATTTCAAGCGGTAAAATCCATCAGGAGTACAGTATGTCTACGCGTTTCGGACCCCACAATTTTGGTCCTTACTCATTACATGTTGTTTTGCACAGTAAGTCTGTATAACAGAACAGATTAAATATTAATGGCACAGCAGATGAACTAGGTAAATGCGCCTATATATTAGACTGCCTGTTGACAATGAGTCTGACACACAGTAAGTCTATGTATAACTGAGCAGTTTAATTATTAAAGGTGCAGCAGATGAACTAGGTAAATGCACCTATATATTAGACCATCTGCTGACAATAAGTCTGATGCACAGTAAGTCTATTGTGAGGCAGTGACAGGCCTCACGCTTCATAGAGGTCTGGAGGGGATGGATATTCTAGTCCACATCCCTATTCCACCACAGGTGAGGCCACCTGGGTGTAATTACTGCTGTGATAAACCAGCCCTCAGTGTCAGTCTGGAGAGAGGAGAAAGGCTGAGGAGGCCTGAGAGGTTGGAGCCTGCGGAGGCTCTGTGTGTGGTCTCAGCCAGGAGGGCTGAGGGGCCACAAGGCTCTGTGTAGCCTGGAAGTTTGGGGGGCCCAGTGACCCTAGGAGAAGAGGGTCACACAGTCATAGTTGGGAGGACTATTGGACCATCTCCCCCCAAAAAGTTACGGTTGGAGTCGAAGCCAGGAGGCTGCTGGACTGAACGGCTGAGGAAGCCGCACCTAAAAGCTGTGTGTGAACAGCGTATCTATTTAGGTGAGTTAGCTGAACTATGTTTAGTCAGAGCCCAGCCGGGCAGGTGTTATTTTATGACTTGTTCTGGTGTGCTGGTGCCAATAAAATTGAGTTGGACCTGAAAATCCCAGTGTTTTGAAGATATTGTGTGATATCGACCCCCTGAGAGGATACGATCCCTTACATATGGTGGATGATGTGGGCAAGTTGATGCCAAATGGGCATGTGTCTGTCCAAAGAAGGCGCAATGTTGTTGCTGGGGGCAACAGGAAAGTGAAAAGTAAAAGTGTTGCTAGGAGCAACAGCATGAACAAAGAGCAGGTGCTGCTGAATGTTGATGTGTTCCTGTGTTAAAGGGCCGGAAGCCTGTACGTCTGGATAAAGCTGCTGGTGCAAAATCTGGACACTTTTGCTGCATTGCAAGAGTATATTGTGGTGATTTAAAGGGCCAGAAGCCCATGTGAAAAGACTGAACTGTGGAAAAATTTTTTTTTGGGGGGGTCAATATGAAGACCTATATGGAAGTTGCTGCGGCTTGGTGGAGGGCGGGGGCGATAAAAAAGTGCCGCCCGCTGGCTAAGTGCGCAGTGCGCACAGTTCTTTAATACTTACCCTGCCGTGGCCTGGCCATCCCGTCCCCATGACGTCTGCGCTTCCTCCTGGGCTGGCGGTGTGATCCCGCGAGATCCAGCGCTGGGTCACAGGTCTCGCGGGATCACACTGCAGGTCAACAGATCAGGTGCAACAAAGGATTGCTGGGAATGGTGCCAGCGAGAGATCCAAGAAATGGATGATTGTTTGATCAGGAGATCTGATAAAGAAAGTGAAAGATTCTGTGACTTGGTGATTGGGGGAATCCCGCTGGGGGTTATTCTAGATTCCCGCCAACGAGTGTCTCGGGTTATGCCCGGTGTACTGATCTTTCTGGAGAGGGGGCCAGAGACAGAGACCACAGTGTCTCTAACCTTTGAAAAGGACTATAGTTCTGTGCAGTGGGAGCTGCTAAAATGTGAGACCCTGGAGGTGGAATTCGTACTGGGCACAGACTTTCCATGGTTTCGGCAGCTATGGAATGGAGAGAGCGCTTTAAATGGTGTGACTAGGGAGTCCGAAGGAAAAGTCAGCAACCAAGGCGTTTCCCATGGCAACCATGGGATTGAGGAGTCGATATGGGATCCTGTGACCAGGAACCAGGGGCTGGAGGTTCCCAAGTTCCCGAGGAAGGAGGCGGACCTCAGTGGAGATGTCCCTGGAGAGACAGCGCCCTCATCTACTGGGTGTGTTGATACCGTGACGGCGTTTGGTAAGACCGTTCCTGTTTGTGCGTGTGACATAGAAGACGTAATTTGTGGTGAGAGCCGGCGGCAGTCGCTACCTGTCGAGCTGGTAAGTGTCATGACACTGGGACTAGAGACTGCGACAAAAATGTGTGATATTGTGGTAAATGGCAGTCCAGTCCAAGCATTGATGGATGCAAGGAGCCAGGTGAGCCTGGTACATCGCAGCTTGGCCGCTGGGGACTATGTGTTGGACAAACACGTGAGTGTGATGAACATTCATGGGAATAGCAGAGACTATCCTGTGGCTATCGCGGAGTGCGAGACTCCAGTGGGAACTGGGACTTATGAATTTGGTGTTGCAAATAGGCTCATGCATGATGTAATGTTGGGCTTTAATTTTCCCTTGTTCTGGGAGTTGTGGGGAAATGGAGACACTTCTACAGAAATTGGTGAAACTCCTGCAGAACCTGTACCTGTCCCTTTAAATGAAGGTGTAAGGGAGATGCACATTGAGCACAATGGTTTAGGTAAAATGACCATTGAAAGCAATGGTGCAGATGAGGTACAGAATGAACATGTGATATTATTTGAAATGCATAATGAAAATGTGGGGTCATGTGAAATGGATGATGATGATGATGACACCCCTTTTCCTTTGCAGGTGGTGATTGGGGAAGTAGCTCTCCTTGTTGGTAAAAATGTATGTGACTTGGAAATGCTGATTGATAAGGTTGATAGCACAGAGCTAAGGGAGCCCACTGTGGTAAATGTGCAGGAAAGTGTGGCAGAGCTAGAAGGGGTACCACACGAACCAGAACCAGGTGCAGTTAAGCAGTTCCCACAGTGTTCTATGGTTAGTGAGCTCATGTGCAGGGTTAACGAAAGTGTTGTAACATACAAGGTAAACCGTGAACCTGTAAGAGAGCCTGAGCAGGTTCAGGACGTGAACCTGGCCAATTTGGGGGTTAGCTCATGTGTGCCCCTAGAGATCAGGAGTGAGATTGACAAGAGTGCTTTAGGTGACATAGGTGCTGTGACTAATAGCAGCTCAGAGAAAGAGACTGCTGGGTCAGTTTCTTGGGAAACCAGTGTGGTTGCTAGAATCAACCAGGGGTCAGTTGTCAGCAACTTGGAGAATAATACCCAAAGGGAAGTTCATGAGGGAGTAAAGACACAAAAGAGTAGAGGTAGAGACTATAAGAGAAATGTGAAGCAGAAAAGAGTAAGAGAGGGTCTGGCTGTTAGATGGCCACCAGAGTCCTTTAGATTCTGTCTACAGGGTAGAGAGTTGGTCATGATGATAAACCGGGCTTTGCTGGCCTGGGTGTGGCAGAACAAATGGAAAACTATAGGTAATGTGGATGCTCTGGCATGTGCATCCTGTGTTGGTGCAAGTGTTCACCCCCACGGGTTTGAACAGAGGGGTGGGGTATGTGAGACAGTGACAGGCCTCACGCTTCATAGAAGTCTGGAGGGGATGGATATTCTAGTCCACATCCCTATTCCCCAACAGGTGAGGCCACCTGGGTGTAATTACTGCTGTGATAAACCAGCCCTCAGTGTCAGTCTGGAGAGAGGAGAAAGGCTGAGGAGGCCTAAGAGGTTGGAGCCTGCGGAGGCTCTGTGTGTGTGGTCTCAGCCAGGAGGGCTGAAGGGCCACTAGGCTCTGTGTAGCCTGGAAGTTTGGGGGGCCCAGTGACCCTAGGACAAGAGGGTCACACGGTCATAGTTGGGAGGACTATTGGACCATCTCCCCCCAAAAGGTACGGTTGGAGTCACAGCCAGGAGGCTGCTGGACTGAACGGCTGAGGAAGCCGCACCTAAAATCTGTGTGCGAAGAGCGTATCTATTTAGGTGAGTTAGCTGAACTATGTTTAGTCAGAGCCCAGCCGGGCAGGTGTTATTTTATGACTTATTCTGGTGTGCTGGTGCCAATAAAACTGAGTTGGACCTGAAAATCCCAGTGTTTTGAAGATATTGTGTGATATTGACCCCCTGAGAGGATATGATCCCTTACACTATGTATAACAGAACAGATTAAGAATGAATGGTGCAGCAGATGAACAAGATGCACAGGGTGATTATACTGAGCCTGCACTGTCCCTGCAGTCTCCATATGCTCTCCCTGCAGTGTCTGAAAACTCTCCCTACGATCTCCCTACACTGTCCCTGGACTCTCCCTATCCAATATTCTACAGTGAAAAGATTGCTAAAACTCTGTCCCTAGCACTTGCCATCTCTCCCTATGCTCAGTTCACAGTAAAATGGAGATGCCCGCTCGGGATGAAGCTTTTGTGGGGCTGTGATGTCACAGGGGATGGCTATCTGCTGACTGACTGGCTACATGAAATTATGGGTCATATCTTGTTCCTGGGCTCCTTACTTTCACTTTGTAACACATGTAGCCGCCATGTTAGGAAACAAAAGGATTAATTAAAAAGAAACGAGAAGAAATTTGGATTCATGGGAAATTGAATTTTTTCTTAAATTCGTATCAAATTCAATTTGTTTGTTTGTTTAATTTGCTCTTCACATTATATGTTAAAACACTATTAACTAATACAAAAATTAGGTATAAAAAAAAATAAGGTTTTGATTTAGCATTTATGGCATATCCATGTGATTTGACATAAATGTCTGACAGATGCGGGTCCTACCTCCCTTGCATGTGCATATCTCCATTCACTTTCATGGGAGTCACAAAAAAAAAAAAAAAAAAAAAAAAACAACCCAGCTATGACTTATTCTGTCCCTAGATGAGGCATCCAGTGGAGGGCCTCCATTCTGGGGATAGGTGCAGGTCCCAAACATTTAGAGCTTATCATATGTATATGCCATAATTATCTAAGATGGGAGTACCTCTTAAATTATGGGGACAATTTAATATTTAATTTAATATTTCATGTATTCACACTTCCACACACCTCTCTTTTTTTACATTACCTATAGTGGGTCACCTAAAAGTTTGGAGATATTCTATAGAAATATAGCTCAGCTATTTAAAGTTGTTTTGACACTTATTGTTGTATATGAGCAAACCACTCTAGATTCGGTTCGCTTCAGGTTCTTGAGTTTTTTTTAAAAAGGTTCGGTTCGGACCTGAATCAATGTGGAACGAACGTTGCTCCAATTGCCCTGAAAATTGGTATATAACACCTTCTAGTCTCTTAGTCTCTAGTCTGTTATCTTTGAATTTTTAATTTTTTTAATTATTTTTTTTTCTTTTTCCCTCCCCAAGCTATCAAACTCAATGACAACAATTGTAAAAGATGTCTGAGTGAGACTAACATGCATAGCCGTGGGTAAATGCAAGTTTGACAGCGTCAACCCCCTCCCGCCCAGCGCCGTACATGTACGGCGCAGCGGGACGTGACTTACCGCCCATGCACGGCGCGGCATACACCCGGTCCCCGGACGAAATCGCTGGGGAACCGGGGTATCATGGCTGCACTGCCCAGCAGGCAGCCATGTTAGCTAAGGGCAGGGGGCGGTATTTCCGTCCCCCTGCAGCTCCGGTGGCTACGATTGGCCGGATTCCATAGGCCGGCCCATCGTAGCTCCCGGAAGCCACCGGAGCTGCAGAGGAAGCAGGGGCCGGTCATTTGAAGGTGACAGGTGCTGAACTAGTCAGCACCTGTCCTCCCAGAGGTCAGGCAGGGGACTCCACTGTTTTGGGTCCCCTGCCAGCGCTGCCATTGGCTGGAGCAACGCTGCAGCCAATGGCAGCGCTACAGCTGCACAGGAAGAGGCTGAACCTTCCTGCATGCAGCCATTCTAGCTGGAGACTGCATGCTGGAAGGTTCTGTCCTTTTCTGTGTGCTGTTGGCTTGCTGGGACTTGTGGTGCACCACCACTACTTTCTGATTTTTGGCTGCTGAAAAGAAGAACAGAAGAAGAACAGAAAAAAAGAAGAAGTTACAGATCCCAAATCCACCCTCCATCCCTGTTCCCCCCTCCCTTCCCCTATACCCTTCCTTTTTTTTTTACGGACGCCACTTGGTCCGTGTGTTTTTTGTCTTTTTTTTTTACTTTTTAACAATTTTCCAGCTCTGCACCGCTTTTTCCGCATGCGAGCTGTGACCGCCCAGTGCTTTTCAGTGCATACCTGCCTGATCAGCACCTGGGGTTCATTTTTTGTGTACAGTTAGGGTTTTATATAAATATATATAGAGCTCCATATCTCTCTATATATAGATATAAGTTTTAATTTTTAGCCAGTGTTCAGTTTTTTATACTGTAGTGAATTTTTTAACTACAGTATTTGCACGCACACACGTTTTGTGTGCGTGCGTGCTGCGTTAGCACATTTTTTGAAACTCTAGGTAGTGTCAGATATATATCATATATACATATATATAAAATATAAATATATATATATATATATATATATACATTGCAGTTAGTGTCAGTTTAGGTTTTTGCACGAACGCACTGTATCTGCGTATGTGCTGTTTGCAGAGGACTGTAGTGAATTTTTTCACTACAGTTTCTGCACTCACACACCATCTGTGTGTGTGCGTGCTGTAAAAGCAGCATCAGCATATTTTTTGGGTTTTGTTTTTTTTTACTTGTGTGAAAAAAACTTGTGCGAAAAAAAACACAGTTAGTGGTAGTTAGATAAATTTCATTTAGTGTCAGTTTAGGTTTTTGCACGAACGCACTGTATCTGCGTACATGCTCTTTGCAGAGGACTGTAGTGAATTTTTTCACTACAGTTTCTGCACTCCCCACACCATCTGTGTGCGTGCTGTAAAAGCATCTGCTTTTTTTTTTTTTTTTTTTTTACATATCTGTAAAAAAAAAAAAAAAGAAACTGCAGTTAGTGGTAGTTAGATTTTAGTTAGTGTCAGTTTTGGAATTTGTACGAACGCATCATCTGCGTACGTGCATTTTGCAAGCACTGAGCACCGATCAGTAGTCCATTACTGATCGCGTCTGCTCTTTTTTTTTTCTTTTGTGCGGTATATACTTTTTTTTGCAGCAAAGCCTTTTTTCTGCAGTAAAGGCTTTTTTTTTTTACTGAAGACTTTTATTTCTGAAAAGACCTTTTTTTTTATTCCCCCTCCCCTTTTTTTAAATTCAAAGTCAATACAGTAAAAAACACCTTCACATGTAAAACCACTACATACACACCCCTCACACTAAATAAAGTTCTACACGTTTCACCCATCACACCCCACTAAAATAAAAATGTCCCAATCATCCCAACGAGTGTACTCGGCAGAAGAGGCATACGCCATCCTTGCCTCTGATACCGAGTCGGCCACTGAAGGAGAAGAGGACGCCACTTCCTTAGTTTGTGGGAAACTCTGGAATTCAAATTGACTGCACGGGCTTCACCGAAATTGATTTTTTCAAAATCTTTTTCAGTGACGATTTAGTAAATCTTATCGTGGCCCAAACTAATTTGTACGCCCAGCAGTTCATTACCCAGAACCCTACGTCACCATACGCAAGACCCCTTGGTTGGACCCCAGTAACAGCAGCAGAAATTAAAATTTTCTGGGGGCTGGTGCTGCACATGGGGCTTGTTAAAAAAAACAGAAATGAGACAGTATTGGAGTGTGGATGTCTTGTAACACACTCCAGTATTCCGTAGCGCCATGGTCCGAAATCGATTTGATTCTATTCTGAAATTTTTGCATTATAATGATAATGCACATTGTCCTCCCCAAAATGACCCAACATTTGATCGGCTTTTCAAAATTAGACCCCTCCTTGACCACTTCAGCGCCAAGTTTTCTGAAGTGTACACCTCAGAAGAAAACATCTCTATAGATGAGTCCCTGTTGCATTTCAAGGGGAGGGTAAAATTCCGCCAGTACCTGCCTAGTAAGTGGGCAAGGTATGGCATAAAGATATACAAGCTCTGCGAGAGTAGGTCTGGGTACACCTATAGGTTCCGGGTCTATGAAGGCAAAGATTCATGTTTAGAACCCCCAGAATGCCCCCATGGCCTATCAGTTAGTGGAAAACTAGTGTGGGACTTGCTGCACCCACTGCTGGATAAGGGTTACCACCTCTATGTGGATAACTATTACACCAGCTTACCCCTCTTCATGTCCCTAAGTGCCAGGCGTACTGTGACCAGCATTCACCCCAACATCAGCTCCCCTGCCGCAGTACGTGGTAGCAGTACCACTGTTCTTAAACCGGACTGCATCCTGGCCTACAACAAACACATGGGAGGAGTTGATCTTTCAGATCAAGTTCTGAAGCCCTACGATGCCACACGAAAAACCAAAGTGTGGTACAGAAAACTAGCCATACACCTTGTACAGACGGCAATGTACAATGCGTACGTGCTCTCAGGGCTGGATTAAGGTTGGTGGAGGCCCTGGGCACCAATTCGATAGGACCGCTACCGACCCCCCCCCCCCCCCAGCAAAAAATGTAATTCTTACAAATGCCCTTTGATAACAATTTGTACCTTATAAACCTTATAAAAACAGGACAAGTACAAAGGACGATTTGTGTTAGGAACCATTTAATGCTCACTGTGATATGCTTACAGACTTGTCCATTAGACACCCCTCTGGTTTTTACAGTAACATCATATGTTCCCTGCCAAATGGAAATGAAAAGTATAAGGGGTGGACAAAAATACACTGAATATTTGCCACATAAGCAAGACTAGAAACTCACACTTCTACTTACCGTCAATGTAGTAGGCCTCCTCTCCAAAGATAAAGTCTCAACAGGTAAATCATCCCAAAAACTTTTTCACAAACTGAATGTCCATAGATTTGGTTAGAAGCATGAGCTCACATCATGAATCCAAATGTTGGTTATTAACTTTGCTGTTTAAATAATATCATGCATTCCCTGCTAAACAGAAATAATAAGTATAAGGGGTGGGGGGAAATAAACAGAATGTTTGCCACATGAACAAGACTAGAAGCTCACACTTCTACTTACCGTCAATGCAGTAAGCCTCCTCTCCAAAGATAACGTTTCAACAGGTAAATCATCCATAAATACTAATCAGACAGAATGTAATTTTGCTTAGAACTGTAAAAAAAAAAGAGTAATGCAAGAAGGAGTTAAAAACACATCCTGCATTGTGATAATATAAAAAAAAAAAACATTATAATTGTCACATAAACAAGACTAGAACCCCACACTTCTACTTACCATCAAGGCAGTAGTGACTCCCTAAAGATAATGTCTTAACAGATAACAATGATCCAAAATCATCCAAAAATCATAATTTGTAATGTCCAGAACTGTAACAAAACTGTAATACAAGAAAAGGGTTAAAAACATATTTGTGGACCACTTGAATGTACCACATACATATTACAGTAACATAACATAGTTTTTAAGGCCAAATAAAGACATGCATCCATCTGGTTCAGCCTATGGCCCTGTAGTGTTGATCTCCATGAGGAAGAAGCCATTTGACCTCACTGTAGGGCAAACATTCCTCCCTGGCTCCAATCTGGCAATCAGAATAAATCCATGGATCAACAACCTTCTCAAGATCGCCTATCTAAAACCGGAGATATTATTACCCTCCAGAAATACATCCAGCCCCTCCTGATCTCTCTTATTGAGTTCACAAAGACCACCTCCTCTGGCAGAGAGTTCCATAGTCTCACCGCTCTTACAGTAAAGAATCCCTGCCTGGCTTTATGTAGAAACTTTCCTCTAGACGTAATGAATGCCCCCTTGTTATTGTTACAGTCCTGGGTATAAATATTTTGTATATTCCTAATACATCCCCCTCACCAATTTAAAACATACATAGCCTCTGACTGTTCAATCCCACCGATCACCTAATACTCACTCCTATTATTACAGTTTAGTTCCCACTCATCTGACTATTCCATGGATTGACAGACAAACTATGAACCTCCATAATTCAGGAACAGGAGGTTGAATCAATAAATAAAAATGTGTGCAATCAGGCTATGGCAGTTCTATACAAATATAGGCTATAAAAGACAGAACATGCATTTTACTAACCTTTTTACCCATAAAGAAGGCGCAAACTTAGAGATTAACTTTTCTCGATTTTTTGGAGGCAAAGTCTTCTATGATATCCGAAAAGTCCAATTCGCGGAGAATGTCGTGCTCAATACTTAACAACGTAAGGTAAGATAAACGCTCCTGGCCCATCGTGCTTCGGAGACGGTTTTTTATGAGCTTCATTTTTGAAAATGACCGCTCTCCACTGCAGTTTGTAACCATTAGGACTAGATACATTCGCAGGACGATTTCAACGTTTGGAAAGGTACTTTTGTAAGGCTCCTTTAGAAGCATTTTATACATAGAGAGCTCTATGGGGGCATCTTCATTTTCATCTACTTTGGAATTTTTCACCAGATAAGCAAATTGCTGGAGTTCATTTTCCAGTGAGGGGTCTAAATCGTCTTCATAAATGCTAACAAGATTAAGAGCGGCAGTTGAAATTTGGAGAGGAGTGGCTTCTGCAAGACAATTGAGGATTCCAAATCTTTCAGATACTACTTCATAGGAAGAGATTCTATGTGACAGAGAAGAAGTGATTTGGTCAATCACAGGTAAAAATACTGTAACTTTGAACTTGTCACTCTTAGAAAGGATGGTTTCAGGTCCCTTTAAATAATCCAAAGGATTTAATCTGACATTACTCATACGGTTACGTGATGTCTCCTCACAGTACCCCTGTGTGTCACTAACATTTCTTCCCTTTTCTTCATATTCTGAAAACTGGTCTCTCTTTGATTCTACAAAATCTTTTAGAGACTTCAGCATATCAATTGCAGATTTGAGGACCAATTGTGGATGCTGGAGGGCTCTGCTTGTGGCATCAAATCTACTTAAAATGTCATTCCAAAAAAAAGATAAGATGCAAGTTTCTAATGTAGCCATTTGGTTAACTAGACCAGTAGCTTCACTTCTTACTACACATTTTTCTTCATTATCAAGAGTTATTTGTCTCAGAGCTTCTTTAATTTCAGTATAACTGTGAACTAAAGCTTTTGTGGCATTTGCTCTACATGCCCACCTAGTGTCGCTCAAGCTTTTTGGGACAAGGTAATTTGTTTTGCCTTGCTTTAAATGCGTCACCAATACTTGGTATCGGTGAGTGGATGCAGTGAAGAAAACGTAAAGTTGTTGGACAAAGTTAAAAAAATGTACAGCTTTTGGACAAGCATTAGCTGCTGCTTTTCCGACCAGATTTAATGAGTGCCCACAACATGGTACAAGCTCTGCCACTTTGCATTTTTGTTTGATAAATGCTTGCATTCCTCTGTATTTGCCAGACATATTTGCTGCATTGTCATATGCTTGGCCCCGACAATCACCAATTTCTATTTTATGTTTCTGCAAAAACTGCAACAATGCTTCAGCTAAAGCAGACCCTGTGTGACCACAGTTAGGGAGAAATGTAAGGTATCTTTCTTTTGGTGTTGATCCTTCCATGTATCTAATTATTACTGTGAGCTGATCTATGTTTGACTCATCAGGGGTTGAGTCAACTGATACAGAATAATATTTGGATTTTTTTATTCTGTCCACTATCGTTTGTTGAGCACGCTGACCCATAAGTTTAATTATTTCTTCCACAATTGTTGAGGACAGATAATTTGTCCTGCCTCTTCCTTTTTGACCACGTTCCTTAATGTGAGATGAAAGAAACGGGTCAAACTCAGCTATGAGCTCCATTATACCCAAAAAGTTACCATTTCTTGGTGAGTTCTGAAGCTCATCTTCACCTCGAAAGGCAAGGCCTCTTTCTGCCAGAAACTTAATAGTGCTTACAACGCGCAAAAGTACATGTCTCCAGTAACCACGTATCTGCTCAGATTTTTGCAACAGCTGAGCATTAAGGGATCCCTTTCTGCTTTCACGCTGTGCCAAAATTGTGACCGAGTTCAGGTGGGACTTGGATACTTCATGCTCAGCCATGCGAACATATGCATGTTTCCAATCACAAAATCCTTCTCCAGAAAGATTGTCTCTTTGTGGTGTGATGAGCTTGCAAACATAACAGTAAACTTTGCCTGTGCTTGGCGAGAAACAAAGCCAAAATCGGTTGACAGATTCACCATTTCGATTATTTCTTACGGGTATAACAGGTATTTGCTACATCTTCTTTCAATTGACTGTCTTCCTCTTTTACACTTTTGCGGAACTGAACTATGTAAAAGTCTTGATGTGCAGTTCTGAAGCCTTTTGGATCCTTCAGCAGCCCAAAAATCAGTAAATTCAGAGGTGCAGACTTGAGGCCACAAACCTACATCATTGCATTCTCTGAAGCTAACTGGTTCACTGGAATCATTTTGTGATTCATTCGCTGGATGAGGAGCTTCTTCACCAATATCAGGATGATCTCTTTCACCCTCTTCCCCTTCATAAACCAACAGGTTTGTTTCTTCCCCTCCACCAACCATCAGGTTGACTTCTTCAACACTGTCAGCCAATCCACTGGTTTCTCCCTCTAAACGTTTTTTTGGTAAAACTAAATCAACCTGTTTATCTTTTGTTTGCTCATCTTGGGTTAAGACAATTATATCACCACTCATATGCTGACTGTCCTGAACCCCTGTTTCAAGATAAAACCAAGAAAGATCTAATTAATATTAGGTAAATTATATAAAGAAAAAGTTGTTTTTGATTTCTTGCAACCTGCCTTCTTGTGCCTGTGCCTCTGGTTGATCTTGAATTGTTTCTTCTGGAGCTTTATCCAGCTTTTTAAAATAACTGCTGAGCTTTCTGTTCTTTTTTAGAAGGCCCTCCCTTTCCTTTTCTTTCTCTGCAGCCTTCTTTCTCTTCTGTGCACCACTTTCAAAAGATCTTGGTGTCTTATGCCTATCAATCTGTCTTTCTGACATTTTCCTGTCTGAAATTTTTTTTTAAAAACTATGATCACATAAGGTATATACAGCAAGTTATTTTCTTTATTTCTTTTTACACTAAATTTAAAAGTCACCTACATCCAAGAGGGAAAAAAAAACATATGTATATTCTTACCTTACAATGTATTCACTATACACGTCCTCCTGTTCACAGCAAGACAGTACCACTTTGAAGGCTCTTATGACTATAATCAAATAATAAAAAATGCATTAGTTTGTGACTTTTAGTTGAGGGAAAGAAGTGCAAGCAAGCAGTATATAGGAGTTAAAGGGGTACTCCGGACCGGGAGGCCATTTTTCCCGGGGACTGGAGGTGGTGAGGATGCCTATGGTGGAGGGAGGACAGAGCGTGTTTCTGAGAGACCCGAGTGGAGAATGAGAACTGCTAATGAATATACAAATGGCACTGGATGAGCAGCTCTGTAACAGCAACACCCCGTGGGCACTGTGCCCTAATTTACATACTTCTTTCTGTGAAGATTACAAGAGAATAGCTGAATTGCTCATGGCTACTAGCCCAACTCTATCTATAATAACAGATCTGCTTTAATGCGTGGTGGCAGCCTGCTTTGTGGGGTTGTAAGATATGTGTAAAACTTAAAGGGGTTGTCCGGGTTCTGAGAAGAACCCGGACATACCTGCAATTTCACCCAGGCAGCCCGCCTGAAGAGGGCATCGGAGCATCTCATGCTCCGATGCCCCCCCTTGCCCTGCGCTGGATCGCGCAGGGCAAGGGCTCTTTTGTTTATAAATACTCGCTGCCGGCGGATACTTCCGCCCGGCAGTGAGTTCGGTGACGTCACCGGCCTTAATGGGCCGGCTTTAGCGCTGCCCTAGCCGTTTCACTGGCTAGGGCAGCGCTAAAGCCTGTCCATCAGCGCCGATGACGTCAACCGGCTCACTGCCGGGCGGAAGCATCTGCCCGGCAGGGACCGGTACGTCACCGGAACCCGGCTAAATTCCTTTGCCCTGCGCTAATTAGCGCAGGGCAAAGGAGGGCATCGGAGCATAGGATGCTCCGATGCCCTCTTCAGGCGGGCTGCCTGGGTGAAATTGCAGGGATGTCCGAGTTCTTCTCAGAACCCGGACAACCCCTTTAACTTCTGAGAAACACAATGGTGTCCAGAGACAACCAGTACACTAATAATAGTTTTCACTGGTGGTCTCTAGGCCACCAGATCAGGGGGTTGCACATTTCCAGTCCATAACCCACCAGTACACTAGGCATAACTTGCAACTGGTGACCTGGCTTGGAATGGAGCACAGACTAAGGGGTGTCATCTTATTACACCCCAGCTCCCCCTCATTTGTGAGTGGACTGCCAGACCAAAAAGGGTGTAATAATGGCTCTCATTAACCCCTACCCCACAGACCACAGCACACAGTCCATAGCCCAAGAGTATATGGATGGTGGACCTTTTTGACACACAGACACCCCTATCCCCATAATTTGTGAAACTTATATAATGGACCTTATTAGTCCCCCCAGTACACAGCCCTACATGTATGTTATTAACCCACACACACACACACACATACATACCTACACACAATTTGTGACTGGTAACCTGGTGGGGTCTAGTCTAGCATGGACTGCCAGACCAAGATTATACCCCTTTTGGTGTGAGTGACAGTCAATGCTAGACCCCAGGTTTACCAGTCACAAATTATGAAGGTTGGGGGGACTAATAGGATGATCCATTATTACCACAGCCCATAGCTTCATAACAGGTTGGCTGCTGAATTGCACACTGCAGCACCAACCTGTAAAAGCAACCCTCCAGGCAGGACAGGAGCGAGGTGAGGAAATCACAGCCGACTGAACCGAGCCCTGTAGCGCCTGTGAGAAGCGCGGGCATCTGGACCTGGAGGCGGAGCTCCCCTGCTGAAGGCGCTCCCGCGCTGAGCAAGGGAAGGGTGACTCCGGGAGCGGGGAGGGTGGCGCGGTGACGTGGATGTGCGCAGTGACGTCATAATCATGTGATCTCCGCTGGAGCGCTGGAGAGGTATCTGGGGCCTAGTGCTCCTTTGTTAAGTGGCCCTCGGCGCGACCCGCGACAAAATCTACTGACGGTGGAGGCCCAGGGCCGCTTCTAGCCTTTCTGCTGCCTGAGGCGAAAAATGAAATGGCGCCCCCTTCCCATTAAAAAAGTCAATGGTAGGAAAGTGAAATAGCCAACTGTTTTTAGATCGCAATACTAGCAGCTCACAAAGTAATAAACTACTCCTCTTTTTATTTCACACTTGTAAATCTCAACCAAAGTTTAAGGTCCCATTCACACGACCACATGAATGGGGTCGTATCTATCCGCAAAATTGTTTGTTATCCCTGTACTGTGACATCTCTGTGTTTATTATCCCTGTACAGTGACATCGCTGTGTTTATTATCCCTGTACAGTGACATCGCTGTGTTTATTATCCCTGTACTGTGACATCACTGTGTTTATTATGCCTGTACTGTGACATCACTGTGTTTATTATCCCTGTACAGTGACATCGCTGTGTTTATTATCCCTGTACAGTGACATCGCTGTGTTTATTATCCCTGTACAGTGACATTGCTGTGTTTATTATCCCTGTACTGTGACATCACTGTGTTTATTATCCCTGTACTGTGACATCACTGTGTTTATTATCCCTGTATGGTGACATCTCTGTGTTTATTATCCCTGTACAGTGACATCGCTGTGTGTATTATCCAACTGCAGGAAGAGGTAAGTGGTCTGTGTCTGTGTGTTTGTTTTCTATTTTTCAGGGTCGTGAATGCAGAGGACTACGTCGGATTCGGTGGACTACGTCGGACCAGCTTTTTTTTTTTTTTTTAAATAAAATGGTCAAACAGGGTTCTGGGGGAGTGTTTATTTCAATAAAATGTTTTATACTGGTGTGTGTGTATTTTTTTTTACAATACTACAGTTTTAGTAATTATGGCTATCTACAGACGGCCCTGATTACTAATACTGGGCTTAGTGCTTGCCGGTATGGCAGGCCAGCACTAACCCCAACATCTATTACCTCGGCACCCACCGCCACCAGGGGTGCCGGGAAGAGCCGGGTACCCGCAGGACCGGACCTTCTAAATTGAGGGTCTGGCTCTGGGGCGGCTGCAGGCTGGTACCATTAGGCTGGGAAGGGCAAATAACCCTGTCCCTTCCCACCCTGGTAGTGCCAGGCTGCAGCTGCTGGTTGTATCTGGCTGGTGAAGGAAAAAGGGGAGGACCCCATGCCATTTTTTTTACAAAAATAATTAAATAATTTTTCAAAAATGGCGTAGGGTCCCCCCCTTTTTTCCTTCACCAGCCAGATACAACCAGCAGCGGCAGCCTAGCACTACCAGGGTGGGAAGAGACAGGGTTATTGGCCCTTCCCAGCCTAATAGTACCAGCCTGCAGCCGCCCCAGAGCCAGACCCTCAATTTAGAAGGTCCGGTCCTGCGGGTACCCGGCTCTTCCCGGCACCCCTGGTGGCGGTGGGTGCCGAGGTAATAGATGTTGGGGTTAGTGCTGTCCTGCCATACCGGCAAGCACTAAGCCCAGTATTAGTAATCAGGGCCGTCTGTAGATAGCCGTAATTACTAAAACTGCAGTATTGTAAAAAAAAAAATACACATTTTACACAGTATTGTAAAAATAAAACATTTTATTGAAATAAACACTCCCCCAGAACCCTGTTTGACCATTTTATTTAAAAAAAAAAAAAAAAAAGCTGGTCCGACGTAGTCCACCGAATCCGACGTAGTCCTCTGCATTCACGACCCTGAAAAATAGAAAACAAACACACAAACACAGACCACTTACCTCTTCCTGCACTGGGATAATACACACAGCGATGTCACTGTACAGGGATAATAAACAGCGATGTCACTGTACAGGGATAATAAACAGTGATGTCACAGTACAGGGATAATAAACAGTGATGTCACTGTACAGGGATAATAAACACGGCCATGTCACAGTACAGAGATAATAAACACAGTAATGTCACCGTACAGGGATAATAAACACTGCAATGTCACAGTACAGGGATAATAAACACAGTGATGTCACAGTACAGGGATAATAAACACTGCGATGTCACAGTACAGGGATAATAAACACAGTGATGTCACAGTACAGGGATAATAACCACAGTAATGTCACCGTACAGGGATAATAAACACAGTGATGTCACAGTACAGGGATAATAAACACAGTGATGTCACCGTACAGGGATAATAAACACTGCGATGTCACAGTACAGGGATAATAAACACAGTGATGTCACAGTACAGGGATAATAACCACAGTAATGTCACCGTACAGGGATAATAAACACAGTGATGTCACAGTACAGGGATAATAAACACTGCGATGTCACAGTCCAGGGATAATAACCACAGTGATGTCACAGTACAGAGATAATAAACACAGTGATGTCACAGTACAGGGATAATAAACACGGCCATGTCACAGTACGGGGATAATAAACATAGCGATGTCACAGTACAGGGATAATAAACACAGTGATGTCACCGTACAGGGATAATAAACACGGCGATGTCACTGTACAGGGATAATAACCACAGTGATGTCACAGTACAGAGATAATAAACACAGTGATGTCACAGTACAGGGATAATAAACACGGCCATGTCACAGTACGGGGATAATAAACATAGCGATGTCACAGTACAGGGATAATAAACACAGTGATGTCACCGTACAGGGATAATAAACACGGCGATGTCACTGTACAGGGATAATAAACACAGTGATGTCACAGTACGGGGATAATAAACACAGTGATGTCACAGTACAGGGATAATAAACACAGTAATGTCACCGTACAGGGATAATAAACACAGTAATGTCACCGTACAGGGATAATAAACACAGTAATGTCACCGTACAGGGATAATAAACACAGTAATGTCACAGTACAGAGATAATAAACACAGTAATGTCACCGTACAGGGATAATAAACACAGTAATGTCACCGTACAGGGATAATAAACACAGTAATGTCACCGTACAGGGATAATAAACACAGTGATGTCACCGTACAGGGATAATAAACACGGCGATGTCACAGTACAGGGATAATAAACACGGCGATGTCACAGTACAGGGATAATAAACACGGCGATGTCAAAGTACAGGGACAGTGTGGACCGTCACCCACAGGCCTGGGACATGGAGGTGCTTTGTTGGGGGGGGGGGCTTGCACACATATATGCCCAGGCAGGCCTATATTGCCCTAAGCCGCTTATGGGTTAGGGGCTCCTTTGAAAATGGGGGCAGTGGGCACAGACCAGGCACAGACAGTCTTCTTACTTACCTAACCTAGTCAAAAAAAGGGATGAGGTCGAGGATGAGGATCACGCTGCTGTGCTGCCGGCGCTGTCTTGCTCCTCGTCACCTGCGCGCTGTTTCCAACTGCCACTCCAGTCCCTCTTCCTGTGCAGAGGAGGAACTTGGAGGGCGGGACTACGGCAGTGGAACAGCGCGCGGCGCGCCGATTGAAACACAGTAAGGTTGTTGAACGTTGTGGGCTGGACTGGAGGGGGGGGGGGAGTTATCAGTTCAGCTCAGCACACACCCGGGGAGGATGGGGCGAAATGGTGGCAGCTGACACTGGGCGGCATTTTGCCGCATCGGCATACAGAACACAGAGCGGGACTCGGGAGCGGCATTCACCAGCGTTTAACTGCTGTGTGGATGCCGCCCCGGCCCCTCAGAAATGCATAAAACTGCCGCCTGAGGCGAGATCCTCATCTCACCTCATGGCAGAAGCGGCCCTGTGGAGGCCCCTATGTGGTGGGGGCCCCTGGGCACGTGCCCCGGGTGCCCCCCCTTTAATCCGGCCCTGACCTTGGTTGGGGTACACAGAGTGGAGTTAGTCGACGGATTAATCCTCATTGGCTAAGTATTATTGATGATCACTCATCTATTAAGGAGGAGATTGTCGCAATCTGGCATATTAATGAGGGTTCTACTAAAATGGAATATGTCTGGGATGCCACAAAAGCATTTTTCAGGGATATATTACCAACAAAGATTATATATTTGAAACGGTCATATTCCCTTAGAGAAGAAGAGCTTAGGGAAGATGTGAGAGTAAAAGAACAGGATTATTATGAGAATCAGATAGAAGATAAGAGAAACGGTATGGTGGAAGCAGAACGTAAATATCGTGACTTCATGTATGAAAAGGCTCAACAAAGGTTATTTTTTTCAAGCTATAAAGGATTCAGGGAATCTGGGAAACTGGGTAAGTTGTTAGCTTCTATTATTAGTAATCAGGGCAATACCTCTTTCATTTCTGTAATAAGATCTCCACAGGGTAATGTTCCACAGGGCCAGGATGATATCAGAGATGTTTTTATCATTATTTTGAAGAATTATATACGTCTGAATGTAAGGCAACTAAACAGGAAATGGAGGAATACCTGAAGTGTGTTGAATTTCCTCCCTTTATCAGAAGAGCAGAGATCCGCTCTGGATGCGCCGATCTCTGTGAATGAACTGCGGAGTGCCCTGGAATCTATCCAGGGCAATACTTCTCCTGGCTCAGATGGTATACCATTTGAGGTTTACAGGAGATATCAGGATATGGTATTACCATGTCTTATTGAGGTCTTTAATGTATCACTATGTGAGAAGAAGCTTCCGAGATCTATGACAGAGGCTATTATTGTATTGATAGGGCAAGGATTTGTCAGAGGTCGGTGCATACAGACCTATATCTTTGCTCAATACAGATATTAAAATCATTGCTAAGGCGTTATTGATTAGACTTAGTAGACCTTTGACAGGGTGGAGTGGGGCTTCCTCCTGGGTTACTTTGAAGCATTTTGGATTTGGTGATTATTTTATCAGTTTAATACGCTTATTGTATATCAATCCTGTGGCCCGAATAAATGTAAATAGGGTGCTTACCCCCCCTGTTGTATTATTTAGAAGTGTGCGTCAGGGATGTCCTCTTTCCCCATTGTTGTTTAAACTTTTTTTGGAACCCCTAGGTTTAAAAATTAGACAGGATCCTTCTATAATTGGGTTTGGTAAAAATGGAAGTGTAGGGAAGGTGTCGCTATATGCTGACGATATTTTGTTCTGTTTGGGTGACACTCCTAATACATTGCCCAAGATTATTTATAAAGTTAAGGAGTTTGGCACCATTTCAGGATTAGACATTAATTGGAACAAGACCACATTGCTGCCCTTAGAATACATGACTCTAATTAACACAGGAGGAGTGAGGGTTCTGAGTTTGTCAGATTCTTTTGAGTATTTGGGGATTTCGGTCTCCTCGTCATTAGATAGTTTTGTTTCTCTTAATATTACTCCTTTGATTAAAAAAATGAAATCTAAGATAGCGATCTGGTCAAAATTACCATTATCAATGGCTGACAGGATTTCACTTATTAAGATGACCGTTCTTCCCCAGTTTCTTTATATGTTTATGGCTGCCCCAGTTTGGATTGATAATTGTATGTTCTCTCTCATTGAAAGGATGTTAAATGAGTTAATCTGGGGAGAAAACGTGTTAGAATGAAATCAAATCAAATACCTTTACTATCCTGTTAGTTTAGGAGGTTTGGGAGTGCCTTTTTTAAAGGTTATTATTTGTCTGCTCAATTATTAATGATGAGAGAATGGCAATCTGACCCTGTGTTAAGAGAGTTAGTTAGTAAGTCAGGATACCTAGACATTTTTGAACTACTTGAGTCCAGATGGCTGAACAGGTGGGGGACCCCTGCTTGCCGTGCTATGACCAATCTTCTTGTTAAGGTGTGGGATAATTTAAGAGAGTTATTAGGGATTTTCACTTCACTGGAGTTCACACAAATATGGGGTAATGCACATTTGAGTGAATTCTTGAATTTATTTCAAGATAAATTTTAGGAAAGATCGGGTATAAATTATATTTCTCAGATATTTAGGGATTGGAATCTTTTTACATACAATGAGATCTTACAAGTAGAGGGTGTTACAAAAATTAATTGGTTTAGGTACAGGCAGTTATGTTCTGCTTATGTTTCAACTGGGAGGTCAATGTTATTCACGGTACAATATAATGGATTGTTTAATTTAATAACAAAGGTGGGTGATGGAAGGAAGCTTCATTAGTCTAATATATATATATAGAGGATTTGTCATGGATATGGCTCGCAGGGTAACCTTCCCTGGCCAGTTGAGATGGCGAAGGGATGTTCCTGATTTAAGTCAGGCAAACTGGGATAGGATCTATCGGAATATGAGTGTTTGTTCAATTAATGCTAACTATAAGTTGATATAATTCCATTTAATACATTTAATACTTTACTTGTCCCCTGTTCGCTTGGTAAAGTTGCATGGACAATATAATTCAAGTTGCCCCAGAGGAGAGCATACATTTATGTTGGAGTTGCAGTTATCTACAGGCTTTTTGGTTAGAGGTATATAGCACCATCAATAGTAAAACTGGGGTTCAGTTGCCATTTAATCCTCAGGTTGCTATTATTGGAGATATAGAGAAGCCACGGGGCCTGGATTATAAATATAGGCTTATTCTTACGGTGTTTATGTTGGCCAGAGTTATTATAGCATGGGGGTGGATGGCTAGAAATCCCCCAGATGTTAATAACTGGGTAAATCTAGTCAATAAAATAAAAGCTTCTGAAAAAATTAGGTATAAATCTCAGAACAAGTCTGAGATTTGGTCTAGAATATGTTATATATATTTTTTTCCCTCTTCTTTCTCTTGTTTTGTACATGGGATATCTACTAATATTACAATGTTGTTGGACATTATCAATTGATATGATGAGTTTGGATATATTGATTATATTTTTATACTGTTTTTCTAAAACCAAATAAAGATATTAAAATAAAAAAATAAGGTATTGATTTAGTTCCCAAGACCTCTCAATAATCCTGGTAGTTTCTCCTTTTGGTACAGGATCTGTTGGAGCACATAAACATAAGCTTAATCACAGCATATAATACTATTATAATCAACACTACTTGCATTGTTGAAAATCAAAGGGATTGCCAGATAAGGCATAGTTCTCGAACTCACAAGACTGTGAGTACAGATCCAACAGTCTTTAATTTTACTGTCAGCGTCATTGAATACTAAAAAAAGACTGTGGTGGCGTCGGGTAAGTGCATTGTCCCAATCATTCTTCTACTGAATCTGGATCTGGAAGGGAAACAAACACTTGTTTATGGATGTGCTCAAGCCTGTTTGTGAGGGCCCACACATAGCTTGCTAGGCTATCATTGTTCATTTGCAACTGTTGTGGAAAATACAATCCTAATCTGGGGGCACTTCCAAACAAAATCTTAAATTGGGATAATCCTGTCTTTCTGTTTGGGGTGGTCCTGACTGAGTATAAGACTAAAGGAAAACACTGTGGCCAAGGCCACTGAGTTTCCTGCATGGCTTTCTGGATTTTCGATTTGAGTGTGCCATTCAGGTGCTCGATGCGGCTGCTGCTTTGGGGGCAGTATGCTGTATGGAAAACATGGGTGACCCCTAAAGCCTGCATCATGTCCCTCATTTCTTCTGTGAAGTGGAAACCCCTGTCTGATTCAATAACCTCAGGGACACCATACCTGCACACAAGTTGACTGACCAGCTTCTTTCCTGTGTTCTTTGCATTTGCCTTTGCTACTGGGAAGGCTTCTGGCCACCCTGAAAAGAGATCAACACATACAAGGACAAATGCATATACTCCTACCTTAGGCAGTTGTATATAGTCTATCTGCAGTCTCTGGAATGGGTAAAGTGGCCTTTTTCTAGCATTGCCTGCACTGCCCTGACACAGGAGGGGGCACCTCTGGGGACAGGATCTAGTCTGGCTGAAAAGTCAGAAGAGTCAGTACAGCTATTCTGTGACACTGCATTTCTGAGCAGAACAACTGAAATTCATTGTCATATTTTGGAATACCCAGAGCAGGGGTCAAGGTTATGCACAGCTTTAATGTGTGAAAATTATTCACTGCCTCTACTGTGAGGTGAAATGGTTCAGATGACAGACAATCATACAGAGGCTGCATTAACATGGTGGCATGCCTGATCCAGGGGCGACAGTATTACACCAGCCCCAAAAACATCCGTAGGCTTTGTGCTCCTATGGGCACTTGTATTCTTTCAACAGCTTCCTTTCTTTCTGGGGTAAGATGGCAGGCTTCATGGGAGAGACAATGTCCTAGAAATACCACCTTGTTTTTACAAAACTGCAGCTTCTACTTTGAGGCTTTACATCCATTCTGATGCAAAAAGACCAGGAGGGATATAGTTGCCTCGGAACAAGTCTCATTGTCTTCAGCACACAGGAGCAAATCATCCACGTATTGTAACAGGACTACTGAGCCAGGTGGTGCCCAGTTTGTAAGGACAGATTGCAGAGCCTGTGTATACATGGTCGGGGAGTTTTGTACACCTTGAGGTAAGATGGTCCAGGTATACTGGTTACCCTTAAATGTAAAGGCGAACAGATATTGACAGTCACTATGCAGCGGGACACTAAAGAACGCATTTGCCAGGTCTATCACTGTGAAACACATAGCAGTGGATGGAACTTGTGACAGCAGGGTATGAGGTTTTGGCACTACTGGAGTGTGTAAAACTGTCACCTTGTTAACATCTCTAAGATCATGAACTATCCTATAACTGACAGGCTGTCCCTTAACTGGTTTCTTCTTTATTGGGACCAGTGGGGTATTAGCGGGAGATACTGTTTTTACCAATACATTGGCTTGGAGAAAAGCATCAATTTGACTGGCCACTGCTATCTCCTGGGCATGACTGAGGGGGTACTGCTTTACTTGAGGGGGCTGACATCCTGGCTTAAGATGCACTATAGCCGGAGACACAGGGAGTCTTCCAATGTCTGTGTCAGATGTTGCCCACAAATCCTTCAGTACCACCTCAAGAACAGCCTGGTCTACAAGAGTTAATTCTGAAGGTTCAGTCTTAGGCAGGGCCAGTGTTGATATTAGGGGACATACGTAATACTTCCTCTGGGGCCCCCAAATTTAAACGGGTAGTGCCATCGGGATCAAAGTGTATGTGGGCTCCTAGTGCTTGCAAAATGTCAGTCCCTAAAAGAGGTTTTCTTTAACTAATGATTGAGTAACAACCGTACTGTCTTTTATCTTTAGTTTAACTGGCTCAGATTCACGGACAAAAACTGTTTCTCCTGTAAATCCCACAGCTGGTACATGCCAAGGGGTTAACTGATGTGGCCATAAGGAACTCTGGTCCACTACTTTTTTGGTTGCCCCCGTGTCAACCGGGAATGGTACTGTCTTTCTGTTGCCTATGGATACGGGTACATGAAGTTGAGGGCCCTTTTCTTCAGTTTTTGCAAACGGTACCAGCACAGGGTTTCCTATTTCCTAGCAGGGGGTAAAAATGGCAGTGGAGTGACTCACCATTCAGGTTTACAGGCTTTTAACTTGGCTTACAAATGCTGATGTCAACAATTTCTCACCCATTGGTCCAGTCTGATCCCACCCCATGTCAGTCCAAATGGTCCACAGTCCAGCTGAATACGTCTCTACAGTCTCTTGAGGTCCCTTGAACTACGTCTTTTAGACTTCTGGAACTCTCATCTTCTTTTCCCTTTGCTCATTCTGTGAAAACTCGGACAAACTCTGCCCCTGATGGTAGAGTTTTCTCCCAATTGTCAAAAGCCCTCCTCCTATGTACAGACAGGAAAGGGTCCACAACCTGATACTGTGATTCCCCTAGTTTCAGCAACATCAAGTCCTTCAGGCCAGCCCAGGTGGCTCTGTATGTCGTCTGAATCTGTTATAACATCATGGCTGTGGGCATTGGTCTCATATGGGGTCTGGGAATCTAGTCAGCAGTCCTAATTAGTCTTTAGGACTCCAAGGGTGATATTCTGTCACAGTAACTTAACCATACTATCCTGGCGGTCCTGGGGCTATGGGAGCCATAGGGGTGGATGGGTCTGTGGCATCTGTTTTGAGTGTCTGAGCAGATAGGATTCTAGTCTTAGTCAATACAGGATAAATACCTGCTGGTTTCTGGGGTCGACGTGCCCCATAATCCTTACAAGTGTCAGTCTAGTCTGGGTTCTGATTTCCACAGGCGTTACATGTCCATCCCTCTGGTCTACTCCTGGACTCTCTGGTAGGAGCACTGGTCAGGGGGTATGGAGGTGGCGTATCTCCAGTCTTGTCACATTTCTGTTTCCGAGTATACAACAGTCTACCTCATACAACTTCTCCTCTCCATTCTTCAGTTTCAATCTCACAATCTACCTTTATCCATGTATCAACCACTTCTTCACATCCATGATCCTTTATCCAACCACAATGAGTCCTCCTGAATCTTTCCCAGACTTCTAGGTTCCCTTCCTAGCTTCTTCGGGGCTTCCTCCCTAAATCAGGGCGTCACCGAACTAGTACTCATAGGGTTAAGATTCCCATACTTCATCCCTGCCTTCTCCAACACTTGGTCCACATTCTTTAGACCCTCTTTTGTAGCTAGAACACTTGATCTATACACAAAAACTTCCCACATCCTGCCAGCTGGCTCATTAATTTTCCACATATGCACAAGATGGAAGAAATACTCATACAAAATGGATCCTTCACTTCCTTTCCAGGAACTCCACCTTTCATGAATTTGTAAATATGCAGTCTGTTAGCTGTTTTTAGGAAACCGCGGCATCTTGTGGCAGAATGTCAGTCCAGATCATTTAATTTAATTTACACAAATAGTATTCAGACAATGAGAGCTGTTTCCCCATCTCACAAATGTTTGTTTTTTGTTTTTGCTATGTGAACATACCCTTAAACTATGAATGACCCTTCCTGTATACTAAGAGCAGCCAAGTTTCCCTAAAATTACATTCATGTGTGTTGCATATTTGTTAAATATATTAAGCGGAAAAAAATTCTAAGCATAAAGGGATTCTGTCACCTCGTTTAAGCCTATAGAGCTGAGGACATGGGCTGCTAGATGGCCACTAGCCCGTCCACAATATACTTTTCCTATTGCTGTGTGTGTCTTTGTTTAGTCAGAAAAACGATTTTATTCATATGCTAATTCTGGTTATAAGGAGCCCAAGGGGCGGTTACCAATATTCCTGGATCCCAGCTGCGTCCACTGTGAAGGAGCCCAGCACCTCCCGCATCCTCTCATCTCCTCCTTGCTCCCCCGACTTCACACATTCAGAGCGCCATAATCTCGCGCATGCGCGAGTACGCCGCTTGTCAGTGATGGTAAACTGTTCTTTCCCTGTGCTGGCATCAGCATCAGGGAACGAACTGCGCATGCGCGAGATGGCTCGCGTGAGATTACGGCTCTGAGTGCGTGAAGTCGGGGGAGCAAGGAGGAGATGAGAGGATGCGGGGCGGTGCTGGGCTCCTTCACAGTGGGCACGGCTGGGATCCAGGAAGATTGGTAACCGCCCCTTGGGCTCCTTATAACCAGAATTAGCATATGAATAAAATCATTTTTTTGACTAAACAAAGACACACACAGCAATAGGAAAAGTATATTGTGGACGGGCTAGTGGCCATCTAGCAGCCCATGTCCTCAGTTCTATAGGCTTAAACGAGGTGACAGAATCCCTTTAAGCTGTTAAAAAGGACATCCTTACGTCAGTCCAAGCCCTGCGCCAAAGGAGGACAGGGAGTCAGAAAGCCAGACTGTCCGGTCTAAAACCAGACCTTCAGTTTCCCCATAACAGTGACCTCCACAGTGCCACACCCCCTTGACAGTGACCTCCAAAGTGGCCCTCCCCCTTAACAGTAACCTTAAAAGTAAAGAAAAATGGCTGAGTTGTTATGGAAACCTGGTGTAAAACTGTGTGTATGTCAGTGAGGTGAAGACTGAAGGACACGCATGCTTCTATTTTCTAATAAGGGTCATGTGACCTTGTGTATGTAAGTTAAGATATGTGTGAAGGACCTAAAAGCTTCTGTCGGCTAATATGTGATAGTGCCATATTTGCATTTTTGGGGAATATCTCAGGAACAGTACATCCTGGAGAGCTGAGACCTTTACGTAGACCTTCCCAAACACCCGATTTACCTGTGCGCCAAATTTGGCATCCGATGGTTTAGGTATTTGGATGCCTATAGAGTACAAACTAGAGATGTGCGAATCGAAGTTGACGAAGTCGGAATTCGATCCGAATTTCAGAAAAAATTTGATTTGCCGTGTCGAATTTCCTGGTAACTAATCCCATTTTTCTAAAATGGCTGTTGCACATGTTAGAACGAGGAAGTTAGAAGCCTGGGAATGAGGAATCACCAACAATGTCCTGCATGCAGCCAGCCAGCCAATCAGCAGCTAGCCAGCCCCGTGATGTCACAGACCTATAAAAAGCCTCAGCCTTCTCGGTCTCCTCCATTTTCCAGTGAACTTAGTGCAGGGAGAGACGTGACAGGGGCTAGGGACAGTGACTAGGAAAGACTTTTTATTGTGGAAAAATAACTATTGACCAGTTCAGGGAAACATTATTCATAGTGTAGCCATTATCCACACTATAGGGAGAGAGCAGGGACCAATTGCACAGTGTAAAGCCTGGGTAATAGGAGCTAATCTGTTACACCTTGCTGCACTAATTGGGGTTACAAAAAGTGATCTAATACTACAGATTTTAGTTTTTTTTGCAATCTTTGATTCATCAGTAATTCCAGTAATCCTTGATTCTGTTATTGGGGTGAAATTGCGGTCTGATACAACACGTTTTGGGTTGTTTTTACTTTATATATAAGTACTTTCATTCATCCTTGATTCTGAGGTGAAATTACAGCCTGATACTACAGATACTACAGATAATACAGACTTTAGAGTGCTCAAATTATATTATATGTAAATATATCCGTTAATCCCTAGTTGTGGAGTTGGTGAGAAATTGTGGCCTGACACTATTGCTCTTTTACACTTGCAGTTTCTTTTAATGTAAAGTATGTCAGACAGACAGGTGACATGCCTTTCTAAGAGAATGGGCAGTGGCCAAAATATTTCTGGAGCTGGCAGGAGTAGCAGCAGAAGAGGGGTTGGTAGTAGCAGCCACAGAGACAGGCCAGAGCTGCCAGTGTCATCTAGCGGTCAAGTTTTGGCCAGCAACCCAGTCAACCTATCAGCAACCCAGTGGTTCTTGATATGTTGACTTGGTCTTCTACTTCATCGCAAGTGACATCAGACACCCCCAGCCAAATGTTGGTGTGTTCCTCTGTGTTGACTCCTCATCTGTCTGCCACCCTCACAACTCTGTGACTGGGCCACTGTGTTGACTCCTCATGCTGTTGCAACCTCACCACTCTGTGACTGACCACTATGTTGACTCCTCATGCGGTTGCCACCCTCCCCATACTGTATCTGTGCAACTGTGTTGACTCCTCATGCGGTTGCCACCCTCACCACTCTGCGACTAGGCCACTGTGTTGACTCTTCATGTGTTTGCCACCCTCACCACTCATCTCACCTCATGCAGTTGCCACCCTCCCTACACTATTGTCCCTGTTTGGCATTGTTGACATCACTATTTATTTTGCCCTTCTTCTGATCTGTCAGAAGGACGGAAAAATGAGAAACACAACGGATCCTGTCTTTGGAGCATCCGTAAAGACTATATCACATGGTCCATATTTTGCATCAGGATTGGATCATGATTTGGAAGTCAAAAGCAGGAGTCGGTACAAAACACAGAAGACATACAAACTTTCCAATCATGTGTCATCTCTGTTTAGGATCCACTCTTGTTTTATGTGGCCCTTAGCTATTCTGATGGATTACTGAGCAAATGTGTCATCGCAGTTCTCAGGATTTCGCCTTCTTTGTGGTGCCAAATCATTAGAAGTATAGGTATGCATATGCTCATACCACTTTCACAATGAGACCAGAACACAAGTTGGTTTCATGGAAAATACCTCTCATCCCCCCCCGAGCAAGAGCGAGTTTATTAAAGAGACAGTCACTTATATAGTAGGTATGACATAGATAAAAAGGGGTGCTACTTAAGCAGAGTGATTGGTTCTTTGACACAGGGGGTGTAGTTCAGCAACTTCAACACTAAGTTCATTGGTTAATTTGAAAGAGGCAAATTAACATGTCTTAAAACAAAGAGAGTGTTCACGTGACTCACATAGCTAATTAGCTGCCATCTAGTGGTCAAAAACAAGTAGTACAGGTTTTACACAATATATATATAAACCTATCTCTCACAAATGCTTACCGTGTGAAAGGGAATGCTCAAAAGACAGGATCCATTTTTTGGGGGTTCTTCTTATGAAGGATGAGAAGAAGGGAAAAAAAACTGTGACGTTAACACAAACTTACTGCGGACACCCTCTCCACTCTGTCAGGGGTCATTACTGCTCGGACACCCTCTCCACTCGGTCACTACTTGTATCAGCATGTAACTGTTCTGCAGGTTCTGTAGAAATCTATGTGGAATCAGCTGATGACGGTGTAAAATAAGTGTGCTCTTTCACTCTATAGTAGAATCTTGGGCCACTGCACGGTTCTTTATACCTGCTGCTAACATTGACCTGTAAGGCTGAGTTCACACTTGAGTTATTTAGTAAGTTGTGGGCCCATAACTGACCAAATAAGTGAAGAATGAAGCGATTCGAAGAGTGACGCCTATCAATTGCCGGTCATACAGACGCAAAGTAACTATTTCACTACCACAGTGGACTACCTATTCATGTTTCTGCAACGCCCAGTGTTCTACACCAACCACAGGCACTCTGCAGCTGTGAAATACCCGTTTTTAACTTGATTTGTCACAAATAACTTTGGATTGAATCAAGTCTTTTTGGAAAATTTGGCGAACTGCCCAATTCGGATTTTTGAAAAGTTCGCTCATCTCTAGTACAGATGGACAGACAGACATTCATTTTTTATTATATAGGTTAGTTCTTTAATGCTCTAAGTATTGTTTACATAAAATATTGCCAGATCCTACTTACGTATACTTCTATTTGACTATGCTAAGAGGTATCTCCCAAGAAAGAGAACATCTCGCTAGTGCCACCTCTTGGAAGTGGCTCCCTATGAGTCAAAATCGGACTTTCCAACAATATATTCCTTTGTCGAATCCCAAAGCTAGGGAGTCACTTCCAAGAGGTGGTGATAGCGATATGGTTTGCTTCCTTGGGTGATACCTCTTTGCGCTCTTCTTTAACAGCTTTAAGCAGATAGTGAATGTCCAGCTCCCTGCCCAAAGAGTAGACCCTTACTGGTGACAACAAAAAAGAAAGCCCATAGAAGTGCTAAGTATACCTGCTGTAGATGAAATCAAAGTTTTAGTGTTCATGCTCATCTGAAAAAAAAACAGTTTTTTTTGGAGCTGGTACAGTAAGTATAGTTGTGACAGATACAGAGTGAGTTGTCAGATGGCAGTAATGTCACCTTTGGAACTTGAGGAGCTTAAATACCTTATTGCTTAGGGAGTAGAGTAGCGTCCTCAGCAAGAATATTCCAAAGACATTATGGACATCATTTCATAACTATTTTTCGTTACAAAGCACTATTAATTCCAAGCCACTGTACTTATGAAAAGGGTTTATATACATAACTCAAAAACAAGTACAATAAACATGAACTAAAACAGTGACAGACTGGTTTTAGTTTTGAAGTGGATAGGGCAAAAAGCAACCATTCTTTTTTTACTAAAATGTAAATGTATGGATTATTCTATTTACATTTCCCTTTTAGAAGTGAATAGGAGCATCAACGGAGTAATGGAGTAACCAGCCTCATCTGCTTCACAGTAGACTGAGCTGTCTAGCGCTAGAGCAGAAGAGCTAATTTACACAGGGTGTGGGACCCCATGATTAGATAGTGATGACCTATCATGTGGGCAGGGCCGTATCGCCATTGAGGTGGCAAGTTGGGGGCAGCAGGAGTGGAGATGAGTACTTCCATTGTGGATATTCATCTGTATCACCGTTCTCAGGACAGCAATACAGATGAATGGTGCGGTGGGGCAGGGGAGAGGTCAAAGTCCAGTGCAGACGGTGCAATGACTTCATTGCGACGCCTGAGCCATACAGCATGGGACACAGGCCAGAAGAGACCTGCATCACATCCCTGCCAGCCTCATGGAGATAAGTATATGTGTTTGTTTTTTTTATATAGCACAATGCAGGAAAGGAGCACCATGGGGGCGTCTAGGGGCACTTCTTATTGGCACTTTATAGTGGGCACTATAGGGGCATCCACTGATGGCACAAAGAAGGAGTATTTTATATGGGGAGGGGGAGAGGAGTACTATGGGGCATCTATTGGGGACACTAAGAGGGTATTTTTTTTTTTAACATATCTTTATTGATTTAGCATTTTACCCACATTACAATCAATAACCCTAATAATGCGCAATCCACACAACATTGCATGAATAGAAATACTTTATTAATTAAAAGCAAGCAAACATATTGATGTAATATATAAAATGACACAAAGATGGTGGTATAAAGCAACGAGCGAGAATATAAATGGGGGGCGCCGCTATGTAGGAGAAAAAACCAACATACATTACAGAAAAAAAAAAATGCAAAGCTAAAGGACTAATATATCATGTCTCATAAAAGACTAAAAAAGTAGCCCGAAATGAAAATAATAAAGGGGCCCTCAAAGTCCTATGTGAACACCCTACATAGAAAGTATTAAGGGGTAGCACTAGAAAAGAAAGAGACACAAAAAGAAGCAAAAGAAATACAAAGCAAAAAAAAATATATAGTCCAAACCTACAATAGGCAGAAGCGTGGTTTTCAATCCGACACAGCGGCGCCCACCTCCCAACGCCGTTTCGCCACAAAGGCTTCTTCCAGGGGAATAAAGTGCAACCGAAATAGACTCCCTTATAAACCATAAAATCCGCTGAGGCTCATTGTCATAATTAACACAAAAAAGAAAAAGGAAAAGATAGTTGTTATACCTGATTCATAAGGCTATGGGGCAGGTGCATGTGGGCGACCGGATACTACGCCGGCCAACCCAGAAGCGTAATCATAATGAGGGAATGCGCCGCCGCTACGTCACACAGCGCAACTAGTCATGCATTCCAACCTGGAACGCAGCGCTAGAACAGAAGAACAAGGCCCGCGGAAGTGTACGCCCACTAATGGCCGTGCGTTCCAAACAGGGACGCATCGAACTAAACAAACATACACCATCGTAAGTAATCAAACTGCAATGTATAGAATATTTGGAACGAAAGGGGGGAGAAAAAAGATTCAAAAATGTTCATGATCACCAATGATGAACGAAATTCCTACCATAAGGATTTCTTCCTAAGTGAAAAATAATTAATGTGGCAAAATATATGTTAATGAATATATATGAATATAATATACAAATACATTAATAAAAATCCAAATGATAATTTGCATACGAGTGAAAACAAAAGTAAAAAAGTGAGAAAGTGCGCAGTGAACGAGTGAAGTGAAGAAACAGTGAATGACAAGCAGATTACAATTGACAAACACATTACAATCAAGTGAAAAGACAACAGGGCAAGAGCAATCAGAATCGCACCTCCTTCACTGTACATGTTATATCAAGTTACATAACATAACTTGATATGGGTAAGTAACTGGCTTAGTGATAGAAAACAGAGGGTGGTTATTAATGGTACATACTCAGATTGGGTCACTGTCACTAGTGGGGTACCACAGGGGTCTGTATTGGGTCCTATTCTCTTCAATATATTTATTAATGATCTTGTAGAAAGCTTGCACAGTAAAATATCAATTTTTGCAGATGACACTAAACTGTGTAAAGTAATTAACACAGAGGAGGACAGTGCACTGCTACAGCAGGATCTGGATAGACTGGAGGCTTGGGCAGAAAAGTGGCAGATGAGGTTTAACACTGACAAATGTAAGGTTATGCATTTTAGTGAATTTTAGTGAACAGCAAACTAAGCTGCAGAAACCAGTGTCAGACAGCTGCTGCCAAGGCCAATAAGATAATGGGTTGCATCAAAAGAGACATAGATGCCCGTGATGAGAACATAGTCCTGCCACTTTACAAATCACTAGTCAGACCACATATGGAGTACTGTGTACAGTTCTGGGCTCCTGTGAACAAGGCAGACATAGCAGAGCTGGAGAGGGTTCAGAGGAGGGCAACTAAAGTAATAACTGGAATGGGTGGACTACAGTACCCAGAAAGATTATCAAAATTAGGGTTATTCACTTTAGAAAAAAGACGACTGAGGGGAGATCTAATAACTATGTATAAATATATCAGAGGTCAGTACAGAGATCTCTCCCATCATCTATTTATCCCGAGGAGTGTGACTGTGACGAGGGGACATCCTCTGCGTCTGCAGGAAAGAAGGTTTGTACATAAACATAGAAGAGGATTCTTTACGGTAAGAGCAGTGAGACTATGGAACTCTCTGCCTGAGGAGGTGGTGATGGTAAGTTCACTAAGAGAGTTCAAGAAGGGCCTGGATGTATTTCTGGAGGGTAATAATATTACAGGTTATAGTTACTAGAGATGGGTCGTTGATCCAGGGAGTTATTCTGATTGCCTGACTGGAGTCGGGAAGGAATTTTTCCCCCTAAAGTGAGGAAAATTGGCTTCTACCTCACAGGGGTTTTTTTGCCTTCCCCTGGATCAACTTGTAGGAAAACAAGCTGAACTGGATGGACAGATGTCTTTTTTCGGCCTTACAAACTATGTTACTATGTTACTATGTTATTTGCGCAATTAAACAGATAAATAGCAAATAATGACACATTACATTGCTCCTGCCATATATCATCCCTGGAAAAGTGATGTCAGTAACCCCGCCCATCCCTTTCCACCTGAACTCCCATAAAGAAAAAAACTTAAAACACCTGTGGTCAAAGCCCTCATCCCACCTTTCCTCACTCCTATTACTCTACTGTTTAATTGCTAGAATATCAGACTTTCAGTTCTCCTAACCTCCCCTTCAAATCTTCTTTCAAATACCAAGTTGTCAGTTTAAATGGCTCTAATAGCTTAGGATAGGATTGCTTTAGAACATATTTCAGAAGAAACCCCCTCCATGAATGATATAGTTTTTTCCCAAAGTTTCCTTCTGTTTCATCGCTTCTATCCACTCCATTTGAAGAGTGTTGTGCATTAGTGCCAGGATCTCGGACATAACAGGAATATCCGTGTCCAACCAATGTTTCAATAGGCATCTTTTCGCCAGGAGTATCAGTTTATGCCCTATCACTGGTAGATTGGAATGCCCTACACCTGTCTCCTTTTTTTCCCCAGTTTCACCTGTAGCATGCAGTACAACTAGTGTTGGATTCAACTGCCCTGTAAATCCACTAATTTCTCCCAGCATTTTCTCAATCCTTTGCCAGAACTGGTGTAAACGCGGGCAATCCCACAATCCATGCCACAGATCAGTCCCCTGAGTTGAGCATTTAGGACATTCTGTAATCCTGTCCGGTTGTCTAATAGTGACAGGAAGGTTAAAAGCATAAATCGCATGATGCAGGATTCTAATATGAGTTTCTCTCCATATTTCATTTGTGACTGCATTATAAACTGCACTCAACCCTGTACGAACAATCGGTAAGACCTCTGTGATGCCCAATATACTTCCCCACTTCTTAAAGATAGATTTAGGGTCTTTAGTTATAAAGCGTTCCTTTAGGGATTAATACAACCCCGATACAGAGGGTTTCCCTGTACATGTGAGAAAGGAGTCAAAATGGTTAGTGGACATTTTAAGAGAGAGATCCTGCACCAATGCTCGCACAAAGTGTTTAACCTGAAAATATGGGAAGAAATTTGGACCCTTCAATCCCCACTTTTCAGTGAGTTCTGGGAGAGTTAACTACCTAGATTCCCCTTCATGATACCGGTCTCCTATGAGTTTAATCCCCTTATCCCTCCACTCAACAAAAGCTCTGCTATCTATACCCGGATGGAAGGATGGATTTTTGGAAATAGGCAGATATTTGGAGACTTGGTAAGGTAGACCAAACAGCTTTCTCAAAGCCTTCCATGTGATCACAGTATCTCTAATAACCAGCGCTTTCTTCAAAGGATTTGGTATATTAGGAATCTTAGTGTGGAGCAATGCAAATAAATCCCATGGTTTAGCTAATTGCCTTTCTAGGTCCGTATTAGAATAGTATGAAGACCCATGTATCCAATCTAGAATATGCCTGCTTATGCAAGTTAGATTATACCCCCGTATGTCAGGGAAATTAAATCCTCCTATTTCCCTAGCCATCTTCAGTTTTGTCATCGAGATTCTGACCCTACGGCCTCTCCAAATAAAGTAATCTGCTTTCCAATTTTCTCACATCAGCATGTCATAAAAGAAGCGGCAAGGTCTATAGGGGGTAAAACAATTTTGACATGCACATCATCTTTAACAGATGGCATCTGCCCGCCAGCGACAGTGGTAAATTCTGCCATCTATCTAGATCTCCTATTATTTTCGCTATAAGTGGCGGGTACTTCAGCCAATACAGAGAATGTGGGTCTCTGCCGATCTTTACACCCAAGTACGTGATGTGATGTTTGGCCCAGGTCACCTTGGATCTAGACATCCACACTGCCGGCGAGGAATCCATTGGGTTTAATGGCATCAATTCACTTTTTTTTTTTTTTTTTTTTTTTTTTTTTTTATAATTGTGTATTTATTAAAGAACAGCAAAATAAAGTGTCAAGGTATACATAAGCCATGACAATCAAACATCATAATCTACTCACAATATAAAGCGAATGTAGGGTAACATGACGTAATAAAATAAAGTGAGTTTGAGTACCAAATCAATTGGCGAGTCTATGTCTGATCATGTTTTCAGATCTAACTTTAGTAGGTTAAGATAACAACTCGGCAATCAAGGGTTGCTGAAAGACAAAAAACACCAAACAGAAACACAAGACGGACGGGGAAGGAAAGAGGAAGGGGGTACAAATTGTCATGAGAGGGCACAAGGTGAAATCAAGGTAATCTATCAAGCCAATAATTGTCCCAGACATCCCAGATGGCATAGAACAGGTCAACCTTGTCTTGGTATAGCGCCGTTGAGTATTCCATGGTGCGTATCTCCGCCACCCTAGCATACAAATCTGAGAGGGTCGGGGAGCTGGCCTGCTTCCAAAACCTGGGAATAAGGCAGCGAGCCGCTATCAGGACTTGAGTGATTAATTTGCGAATGTTGGTCTTAAAGTTGCCAGGGAAGATATTTAGTAGAAAGGAAAGAGGGTCTACTGGGAAATCGCATTCAAACAGGTTTTTGAGTAAGGTGCTGACCATCACCCAAAATGGACGTATGTTAGGGCAGTCCCAAAAAATATGCCACAGTGTTCCCATGTAAGAGTGACATCTCCAGCACCTGTCCGATACCGAGAGATGTAGCCTATGGAGGAGAGCAGGAGTGTGGTACCAATGCATCAAGATCTTATATTGATTTTCCTGAGCTAGTACAGACATAGAGGATTTAGCAGCTCTTCTCCATATGAGACTCCAGGTAGCGTCAGGAAGCTCCCTTCCCAGGTATTCTTCCCACTTTACCATATAAGAATGTCGAACTAGCCTGTCCGGATAGGGGTTAACCAGAATGGAATATATTCCCGAGATTAGACCCTTAGTCCGTACCCCCGATCTACAAATCCGTTCAAAGGTCGTGGGCAAGGAGACAACAAGACCCGAAAATGTCGACTGTGCAAAGTGTCTAAGTTGAGTGTAGAAAAAGGTTGCCGCAGAGGGAAGGTTATATTTAGACTGGATGGCCGAAAAGGACAATAATTCCCTGGTGAGCGGATCAACAATATCTGCAAATCTGAAGACCCGTTCTCGAAACCATACTCTAGTGGCCGAAGCCGTCAAACTGGAAGGAAGAGACGGGTGGTACAAGAACGAGGTCATTGCAGAGTTACAGGATGCCAAAGGGAATTTGGCACTGCATGAGCGCCAAATCATCCTAGTACATCTCATGGTAGTACATCTCATGGGTCCCAACAGATCCTTATCCACAGGAGTAGCACTAGGGCCAGACCAAAGCAGGGAGTTAGGGTGGACAGGTGCCAGCCACAGCCTCTCAATCTGCATCCAGACAGAATAAGGGTGCAAAGAGGCCCAAGCAGGTACAGAACGTAATTGAGCTGCCCAGTAATATTTAAGGAAGTCCGGGACCGCAAGGCCACCCTGACCCCTGTTGGACAAGAGAACTGTTCTGGGAATCCTATGTCTCTTGTGAGCCCAAATAAACTTGAGTGTATGGGACTGAAGAGATCTCAGATCCCCTAGCGGCACCGGGATAGGCAGGGATTCAAAAAGATACAAGACCTTAGGCAATACGGTCATTTTCACAGCCGCAATACGCCCCAGTAAGGAGAGTGGTAGAGTTTGCCATTTAGATAGGAGCGCCCTGATCTCTCCATAAAAAAGAGGGAAATTAGCTTTGTATAGATCTGCATATTTAGGGGTGATATTAACTCCTAAGTACCGTAGTGCGTCAGTCTTCCATTGAAAGTGAAAGTTATTCTTTAAGAGAGCAAGAGTGGCTTCTGGGACATTAATCGGAAGCGCCTCTGTTTTAGTGGTGTTCACTTTATATCCTGACAAATGACCATATTCCCTCAAGGCAGTTTGAAGGTTAGGAAGGGACACATGTAACCCTGTGAGAGTAAGAAGCACATCATCCGCATATAGGGACAGTTTAAACTCTTTGTCCTGTACCATAATACCCTTAATGTCTGGGTGATTCCTAATTTTCGCAGCCAATGGTTCAATACATAGCGCGAAGAGTAAAGGGGATAAGGGACATCCTTGTCGAGTGCCGTTAGTGATGCGAAGCAATCCAGACTCTGAGTGTGGTAATTTGACCGTCGCTGTAGGGGAGGAGTAAAGCCCCCTGATAGCTTGTAAAAAGGCTCCATCGAAGCCAAAGGCCCGAAGGGTAGCAAACAAAAACGGCCATCCAAGACGGTCAAACGCCTTTTCGGCATCTAAACTGAGGAGCAAGGACTCCTCCCCAGAACGAACAACCACATCCACTAGATCTATCGTACGTCTGGTGTTGTCGCTCCCTTGGCGGCAGGGGACAAATCCTACCTGATCCTTGTGTATAAGGGAGGGGAGGAAGGTATTCAGTCGGTTAGCTAAAACCTTAGAAAAAATTTTAAGATCCGAGTTAAGCAAGGCAATAGGTCTGTAATTCTGGCGATCAAAATGGTCTTTACCCGGCTTTGGGATCAAAGTCAGGAAAGAATGCGTCATGGTCCCGGGTATCGTCTTCCCCGACAAGAAGCCATTAAAAAGGGATTGCATATGAGGGAGTAACAAATCCTGAAATGTCTTGTAATATACATATGTAAAGCCATCAGGCCCCGGAGATTTTGCCACAGGCAGTTGTTTAATCACTTCTAGAATCTCTTCAGATGCAATTGGCTCGTTAAGGGCCGTCTTGTCCGAAGGGGACAGAGAGGGAAGATTGCAGGAACGTAAATATGAGTCCAATAGAAGATCCCTATCTTGAGGATTACGGGGCAGATCGTTCGGTAAATTATAAAGGTCTGAATAATAAGCGGAGAATCGCTCTGCGATTTCCCGCGGGTCGTATGTCACCGAACCATCCGCTCTCTTAATAGCACCAGGACCCAACCGAGGGGGAAGACTACGAAGTTGTTTGGCCAGCAAGGAATGGGGTTTATTTCCCCAGGCATAATATCGCTGTCCGGTGAATAGTAGCATCTTGTCCACCTTTTCATGCGCAATCCTGCTCAGTTGGGCCCTGGTGTCAACGATTTTTCTGAGAGTGAGGCGGGAAGGTTGGGCACACATACACTCCTCCAATCTACTCAGTTGGGACTTCAACACTCGCGTGGCTTCCTGCATATCCTTCTTCAACTGGGAACTCAATGCTATGCAATGACCCCTCGTGACTGCTTTGTGGGCCTCCCAGAGAGAGCCAGGGTCTTCCACAGATCCCACATTAGGATCAAAATATTGCTTCAGGTGTTCACGAAGCTCATTACGGGAGGGGGGTTTTTTAAGAAGGGAATCATTAAGTCGCCAATGACATTTGCGAGTGTGACCTGCTCCGCCATCTAAAGCAACCATTACCGGAGCGTGATCAGACCATGTGATGTCCCCCAAGGTCGCTCCCTTTAGGATTCGTAGGGTCGAGATAGTCCCCAGAAAATAATCTATGCGCGTATGCGTCCCGTGAGGGGCCGAGTAGAAAGAGAAGGATTTGTCAGACGGATTGGCTATCCGCCAAAGATCATATAGGGAGTAACGCCGAACCAGGCGTCGAAATTCCTTCGCTAATCTAAGCTGTGACGGATTTGGGGGTTTCCCAGGTAACCCTAACCTATCCATGTGTTCATAAAAAATAGTGTTAAAGTCCCCCCCCTATCAGTGTACGGGGATCGGAATGTCTAAAGACCTTGGCTAAAGTCTTGGTCAAAAAGTGTATTTGGGAAGTGTTAGGAGCGTATAGGTTACAAAGTGTGATGGGGTGTCCCCTGAGAATGCCTCTCAGTATAATGTATCTCCCCTGGGGATCTACAATAGAAGAGGTGACCACCAAAGGACAGTTGGTGGAAATTAAAATAGCGACCCCTGCCCTTCTACGGGAATGAGATGCCGTGTACACCACAGGGTATAAGTGGGAGAGAAATCTAAAAGAGGCCTCGTCATCCAAGTGAGTTTCCTGAAGAAACACCACCTCCGCTTTGAGGGACTTTAACTCCAGAAGCAAAAGTTTCCGTTTTGCATTGGAGTTAAGACCCTTGACATTAAGGGTTACACAATACGCCATGGGAAAATCTCAAGGACAGAGCAAAGCAGAAGAAGCAACTTACCAACTCGTAGGTGCAGAGAGGGCAGAGGCACACCATGGAATCCCTCAAGGAAAGGATCTGGACTATGTTCATATGGAGGGGAGCAGATCGGTCACAGAGGCCCCGCTGTAAGTCAGCAAAAACAGCACAGAAGCAGGGAGGAACAGAAGGGGAGGAGGGACAAGACATTACTAATAGATAAACAGACAGAACAAAAAAACAGCTGAGAACGCATTCCCAGGGCATCATGGCCCTGCTGGGGGCGAAAACAGTAGCCCCTGAGGGGGAATCATGGTCAGAGCAGAACCGACAGAGATGTAACCTAATACCAGCATCAAAAGGAATAACCAGCATCAAAAAGATAACCGTACATGGCATAACCAGCGCCTAGAAACAGGTATAAACATGTAATATGGGCAAGCCCATTTGGTGGCCTTTCAGTGAACGTCTGAGACAAAGATAACATGAGAGGGGAAGCCCAAGTCCCCCCCTCGCCCCGAGGGATCGGGTGAAGCAAAAATCAACAGGCAGGAGGGACAGTTCATCCTGCTGGCCATGGAACCACGGAGGGCGGGGGTTCTCTAGGTGAAGTAGGCCTTCTTGAAAGGCCTACAGAAGGTCCCGCTCTTCTCTTTCTTGCGACAGCGGTCCAAACTCGCAGTGGCGGTGGGGCGGGAGACTCCAGTTCCCAGTCATCTAATGCAGGAGGTGGAAGATCCAATGCTTCACAAAAGGGATGTAAGTCCAAGAACGTGCGAAGCGTCGCTGTCCGGCCCTGATGCCTTGCAGACAGCGAGAACGGAAAGCCCCAGCGGTAAGCAATCTGCCAATCCCGTAAAGCAGCAAGAAGCGGGTGCAGGTGCCTCCTTTTCTGTAGTGTAATCCAAGACAAATCTGGGAAAAGCTGTAATGGAGCTCCATCAAATTCGAAATTTCGGAGGTTCCGTGCCTTGGCCATAATCGCCTCCTTAAGGGCAAAGTCATGGACACAACAGATTACATCCCTCGGTCTGGATTGAGGGCCTTTTGGTTTAAGGGCGCGATGAGCACGGTCTAGCTTAATCTTATGGGATTGGGATTCACCAAGTATAAGGTTAAAGATGTAGTGTGGCGAAGAGATCCTCCTCTCCTGTGGCCTCAGGCAGTCCCCGTACCCTGATATTGTTTCTGCGGCCCCTGTTGTCCAGGTCCTCCAGGTGTCTCCCCATTTCACGGAGTGCAGAATTTTGAGAAGATATGGAGGAGTGCAGAGCTTGAATGTAGTTTCTAGTATCATCATGAGCATCCTCTAGGGATTCAACTCTGTCCACAATATGTTTGATATCTGCCCGTACCGTGGCAATTTCAGCCCTACAGGCCCCCGTGACCTCAGATATTAGTATCTTAAAGTCCTCTTTAGTAGGGAACTGATGAAAGTAGGATTCCCAATTAGGTGGAGCAAGCATGGCAGCAGGAAGCAAAGCTGCAGGAGCAGAGGTGTGGGAGGGGGGGATGACCCCCTGCATGGAGGCAGTGAAGGGGCCAGCATCCTGGCCAGGACTAATGCTGGGATCCTGGGGCGAAAAGGAGGCCAGGGGAGACCTGCCAGTCACATCAGAGGAGCAGCAGGAGGCAGGGGAGGAAGGTGCAGGCGAGGAGACAGTACCTGGAGGCTGCGTGAGGTCTCCTACCGCGTGCGCTCCGGACGCCATCTTGGATGTCGCAGAAGATAATGGGCCCGTCGATCCTGAGTCTCCTGTCCCCGGTGTGGATCGGGGAGGTGCGGCCGGGTACTCCTGAAGGAGGAGAGGAGGTAGGGAGGACGATGGGTCCACTTCTAAAGTCTCCCTGTGGCCCGTTCTTGCGCTGTGGCGGGCTGGAGGCAGGGAGGAGTGGCGGGAAGCCCCGGCAGCAGCCGCGCGTCTGCTCCCTGTACCGTGTCTGGGGCCCTTCTCCCAGCAATCTTCCAGTGTCCTGGGCGGAGAAGGCGAGCGGGGAGGGCGAGGGGAGCCTCGGGGTGCAGTTTTCTTCCCCATAATGTGTCTCAGGGGAATGTAGCTGGCCGTTTTAGCGCTGCGCTGGCGGGAGCTGCGTGTCAAGCAGCCATACTCTTCGGCATCCAGACCACGCCCCCATCAATTCACATTTTGAAATATTCACTCGGTAGCCTGAATAGCTTCCAAATTTGGTTAGCTCATCAAATATTCCCTGCATTTGCTCCTTTTGTTTGGCCAAAAATAGCACCACATCATCCGCGAATGCGGCTATTTTAACTTGTTGCACCCCCACAGAGATGCCTTCAAAACAGGTAGAGTGTTGCAAATGGCGGATTAGCGGCTCTAAAGCCAAGTTGAATAGCAAAGGTGATAAGGGGCATCCCTGTCTCGTGCCCTTCTGAAGTCTGAAAGGCCGTGACAAGAAGCCCGGGGTATACACCCTTGCAGATGGCTTAAGATACAGTTTTGAAAGGAACCGTCTAAACACCCCTGAAAATCCCATTTTGTCCAACACCATTTCCAACCACCCCCATCTCACGTTATCGAAGGCCTTCTCCGCGTCAAGTGTCAATAACGCTGGAGACTCCCCCTTCTTCGAGAAATGATGTATACGGTCTAATACTGTCAGTACAGTCCTAATATTAATGACCGCTGATCTTCCCTTCACAAAACCTGTTTGGGCCGGAGTGATCAAGTAGGGGAGTATCATGGCTAGCCTGTCAGCTCAGATTTTAGAAACCAGTTTAGTATCCACATTGATGAGTGATATGGGTCTGTAAGAACCCGGTTGTAAAGGATCTTTCCCTGGTTTCGGGAGCAGTTTAATATAAGAAGTATTCTCTTTATCAGGGCATGATGATCCTTTAAGGATATCATTAAACCATGTCAGTAGGGAGGGCGCTATCTGTGCCAACAGTGTCTTGTAATATTCACCCGTGAACCCATCTGGGCCCGGGGCTTTGGCTGAACCTAGCTGCTGGATCGCTTTCTGCAGTTCGTCCATGGTGACATCTGCATTCAGGATCTGAAGTTGTTCTACCGACACTTTGGGCAACCTGACCTGATCCAATAAGGTGTTGGAAAAGTCTCCTCTGTCCTCTGTAACTGTCCTAATACTGAGTTGATCTCGGCTGGATGGTTAACAATAGCCCCTTCCGTATTCCGAAGACTAGAGATGCCCTGAGTAATACGCTGTCCCTTAGCTAGGTTCGCAAGCAAACGCCCTGCCTTATTTCCGTACCTATGTAATCTTGCCTCGTATAGGGAGCGAGACAGTGACTCCTTCTCCCTTAGAAGTTGTTCATAGACACTGCGCGCCTCAGACCAGGCAAGTTTGTGAGCCTCTGAATGTGATTCTTTTTCAACCCTATAAGATAAGACAATCTTGCCTCTCATCACCACCTTTGAGGCGTTCCAAAAAAGTTATGGCGACTCAACATGCTCCGCGTTATCCGCTAAGTATTCCTCCCACCAACCTCTTAACTTGTCCACAAAGTCAGAATTGGACGTCAGATGTGCTGGAAATCTCCAGAGGTAATCAGGGCCCCTCGGATAAACATCCTGTAACTGTAAATAGATAGGGGCATGATCTGATATAACTATATCCTGGATCTGTGCTCGTTCAATTCTGTTGTGGAGCCTGCTACTAGTAAAACAATAGTCTATCCGCGTCCATGATTGACCAGCATGTGAGTAAAAAGTATAGCTCCTGTCATCCGGGTGCATTAGAGGCCAAGGGTGTAGCAGACCAGTTGCTCTCATAAAAGGACTAAGTACCTTATCCTGAGCCCCTTCCTTTCCCACTGAACTAGGGTGATGTTTTCTATCCTCAGCATGGCACACTACAGAATTAAAGTCCCCTCCCACTATCTTAGTAGGGCACACGTCCAGCAACAGGGTAGCTTCAAGATCTTTGAAGAACTGGGCATTACTGGAGTTTGGTTCATATATGTTATAGATGCTGTACTGTACCCCCTGGGCTAGTATCAAAATATGAACCCATCTTCCTTTGTCATCCGCCATATACTTTATGAGTTGATGTTGGAATGATTTGTTTAATAAGATGATAACCCCGGCCTTTTTATTATCCGACGGTGCTCCTATCACCTTTCCCACCCACATCTTCTGCATTCTCTCCATATCCCCTCCTGCCAGGTGTGTCTCTTGTAACAAAGCAATATGCGTGCCTAATTTCTTTAGATGCCTCAACACCATCCATCTTTTTTGCGGCGGGGATCTCAGCCCCTTAACATTCCATGACAATACTTTCATGTTTTAAGTTGGAGAGTAAATGCTTCGTTAACCAGTAGAAGAATCCCTGAAAACTAATATCATGAGGCCACCACAGATTCATATAAACTTGTCCATCCCACACCCCCCCGCCCCAAACCCAACATAACATTCAGCTTCAAAGAGAAATACATTGACTTCCTTTATTCTGGGCTGCAATCCCTCCTCCCTTACTAACGCTAAATAGGTGCGGAATCTATGTTTCAATAGTGCCATGGTGCTCGTCCATAATGCATGGGGGTTAACACGGGACCATACTTTACATCAATATAGCGTTCCCCCAAAGTAGAGCATTACCCCATTAATGAAATAGAATAACAGGAAACATTATTCAAACATATGTAAGCAGAGTCATAGCAGGCTATAGATGTCTGCTCTAAATTAGAAGGATATAATGAGAAGGTCAGCGGGTAATGTCCGGAGTTCTCCCACGTCGAGGTGATCCGCGCTTTCTCGGCGTTGTCTCCCATAATGTTCTGTCATTATTATCCGTTGCCGGTTCAACGTCCCATTCTTTGTCCCTGGAGGAACTGTACCGATGGTCTGGATCTGAAGGGTCCTTCTCAGTTCCCTGCTGGCTAGGTCTCTCCTCCATCGCCAATAGATAGTCCTCCACCGCCCTCGGATCATGATAAGTGGTAATAGACCCGTCTTTGTGCATCACTCGGAGGATCGCTGGATACTGCAACTGGAACTTGATCTGCTTTCAATATAATATCGAGCAGACCTTGCTAAATTCTCTCCTTCTCTTTGCGACTGAGGCTGAATAGTCAGCAAACAATAAAATGTTATGCCCTTTCAACTGCAATGGCGCCTTTCTCATTCTGAATGCCCGCAGAATGGCTTCCTTGTCACAAAAGTCCAGATACCTCATGATAACTTGGCGCGGTCTGGGTAACAGACCTGGATGCACCCCATCTTGTTGGGACCTGGAAGTTGAGGGGGGTCCAATACGATGCGCCCTCTCCACTTTATGAATACCAGCCAGGCCTCAGGGAGCTCCCTCTTACAGATATCCCTTAAGGCCTAATAGATTCAGGCAGACCTATAAGCCTCAAATTGTTCCGCCTGGAGCGGTTTTCTAGGTCCTCCAGCTGGTCTTTCAGGGTAATGTTCTGCCGGAACAGATCTTGGGCACAGTAGTTGGCTTTCGCTGCATCCTCCTCCACATGAGCCACTCGTTCCAACTCGTCTAGTCTGGTATCATGTTGCGCCACAGCTTCATGCAGTTCTTGCAGCGAGGCAGAGAGCGTTTTTGAGAGCATTTCCCTGATGTCAGGGGCCAGGTATTTTGCCACCTCTATAGCAAGGATCTTGTAATCAATATGTTTAGGTCCCACCAAGTCCTCTGGTTGCAGCGGGAGTCCTGGATGCCTTTCACTCTCTCCTGTCGGGGACGCTGGGCAGGAATCCGCCATCTTGCTGAGCATGGTTTCTGCAGGCCCCATTCAGATGAATGAAACTGATTTTGGAACTGAAGTTGCAGAATTTTCTGGCACAAAATCTGCCCTGTATGAAGGCACCCTAATGCTTTGGCTCCTTTTATGATCCTCTCCTGATACTGACTTTAAAAAAAACCTGCACGTGCGGCAGCACCTTAAGACTATGACCAGAAAGCGCACCCATACGGGCCACAGTGGGTTCTAAACTAAAGAAGACAGCACTGTTTAGTCAGTCTGGACTAACAGATGTGCAGTGCTGAAGGTATTAAAGGGGTTCCTAGGAATTAAGAAAATGAAAATACGTACTTAAATATTACTTTATTATAAACATATTCCCAAATACCTTTCATTAGTTATAATGGCTCATTTTGTCTGCGGAGCAATCATTAGTAGAAATAAAATGGCCACGTCCTATTAGTACACAAAAACCTGTCCTAATCACCAGGGGCGTTGCTAGGGTCTCAAAAGATCCGGGGCCCAAGCCCCAATGAATATGGCCCTCAGTCGCCCCCCCCCCCCCCCGGCATACAATCCCCCACAGTCACCCCCCCAGCCAGGGCTGGTTTTAGACAAAATGTGGCTCTGGGCAAAATCAAAAGTGGGGCCCCAAATTTTGTAATAATGTGCTAACAACACAGTTACTGTATTTTTCGCTTTATAAGACGCACCACAGATTTTAGAGTAGCAAAATAAGAAAAAAATATTTTTCATCGGACCTCAGATCACCTTTTCCGACCCCATCAGACCTCAGATCAGCCCCCATCAGACCTTAAATCAGCCCACTCAGCCCCCATCAGCCCCCATATCAGCCCACTCAACCCCCATATGCAGCGTCAGGTCATTGTGCGCATACTATGTCCTGACGCTGTACGGGGTCAAGACGGTGCAGTGCCGGCAGGAGAAGACAAGGAAGCACTGGACCCGGAGCGGAGCTTCAGCACAGGAGAGTGAGTATGTATCCCCTCTCCCAGCACCTAATACATACCAGTGAGCGCTTCCATAATGGAAGCGCTTGTAAGCCGTGTACCAGGGTGGGCTCCCCAGGATACAGCGAAGTCACAGACAAGGAAGGAGACTCCAACTCAGATTGACAAAAACAAGATTTTACTAAGTATTTAACGTTTGTAGGAAGGAAATACCCCAAGCATATATACATACACTCAGCTAGAGGCTGAAGCACTTGTGTTACACAGCACGGTGCTCTATCAGTGTGCGCCCAGGCTTCTCCACAGTTTTGCCTATCTGCAGATTATAGTAACCCAGCAGCTATACCTTTTAATACCCTAATCTCCACGAACAATTCTGTAAGTGCGGTTCAGGAGCGCCAGCGGTATAACACAAACGCTTACAAACTTAACCAATCAACACTAAACCTCAGAAAGAGTATAACTAGTTGTTTGCCACAGTAAACCCCACTTCTGTAGTAAGGTAGCTTGCAGCCTGCAAACCACCTGTCAAATCGTCAGGCTTTTACCCAGTAGCTACTGAATTGGCGCCAATACCATAATGCGGTGCGTGCACGGTTACCCACTGTGTCTGCACAGTGGGCCTCAGTTCTTTCACTGACCCGGGTCCGTTGGGTACCTTAACTTTCAGAAGTATCTGATAGAGGATCTCATCCGGCAACCACGCAGTCTCACTGACGCTTCCACTTGTCCTCTCAGCAGGGCTCCTGATGGTAGTTCTTCTAGTCTGTAATATTGCAACAGTCTCTGTTCCAGATCTCCTTGCAGAGTCTTGCTCCCTTAGGGAATAGTCTCACTTGTGAATCACACTAGGAAACACAGACAGTAGCTCTTTCTCCTCTGCCTCTTTGCAGCACACTCTCAAGATGGTTGCCACACACTTCTCCAGTCTGAAGCTCCACCTCCGCCGAACAGGATCTCTTTGTCATTGCTCCAGGGAGCTATAGTCTTTCCTGTGGTAAACAGTGACATCTTGTTGCCAAAAATGAAATGTCAGTTTAATAACAACTATAATTACAGGAACAGGTGCATTCACAAAATGGAGGCTGTTTCACCACCTTACATGCCACCCCACTAGAGGTTGACGTCCCCGGCAACCTTCCCCATACAAATTCGTCCTGTGCATAGCGTTGCGGGGGTACACCAGCATTGGACCTGTTTGTCCTACGCAAAGTCATGGGTTCAGGGGTATCGGGCACATCCCTTGGAGGTAGTTCTGCTGGCTGTGCAATGCTCTCCTTGGGTGGCAAACCTGTCACAGCTGGGGGTTCCATAGTGGCTTGGGCAGGGACAACCCACCATTCCTCATCATCTATGGGGGCTCCTCCAGTACTCTGGCTAGTGGGAGGCAGTTCCCCCTATGCCACGGGTTCCTCAAAATTACAGCGTCTCAACATGTTACGGTGAAGGTTCCTGGAGGGCCCCCCAGTCCCTGCTGGCTCTACCTCATACACTGGGATCTCAGGGCCTACCCTCCGCTTTACCATGTATGGAACCGCCTCCCACCGCCCATCCAGTTTTCCATTTAGCCTCTTGGCCCGGACGATCACCCGATCACCTGGCACATACTCGTCCTTCTGCACCGGTCTCAGGTTGGGGTGCACTACTTGTTTCAGGCGTTCCCCCACAACCCGGTGTACTGCCCTAAGCCGGCGACGGTGCTCTTGTGCCCAGGCGGTGGCTGCATCGGATCCGGCATGTGGAGATCCTCAATCTCTTGACCTGCTCTCCCAAACATAAGCATATGTGGAGAGTAACCAGTGGTGCTGTGGACCCTATTATTATAGGCCCACATCAGCTCGGGTAAGTACTCTGGCCACCGAGCTTTTTGACTATCCTCTAAAGTCCGCAACATCTGGATCATCGTGCGGTTAAAGCGCTCACAGGCCCTGTTCCCTTGGGGATGATACAGGGTTGTGCGGGAGCGTTCAATACCATAAAGCTGATACAACTCACTCATCAAAGCACCCTGAAAGCATGCCCCCTGATCTGAATGAATCCTTCGTGGACACCCAAACACTTGTATAAAACGTTTACAGACTGCCTCTGCAGCTGACTCAGCCGTCTGATCCCTAGTGGGTACAGCCACTGCATATTTTGTGAAATGGTCCTTCATGACTAAACAGTAGGAGTGTCCTGAGGTAGAGTACCCAATCTGAACATAATCAATCATCAAGAGTTCCAGGGGTGCAGATGTTTGGATAGTTTGTACAGGGGCTCGTTGCTCAGGGCTTTTACTTAGCCCGCATGGCCTACATTTAAGACATGCCTCGGTCACCATGCCCCCCAAGTCTGGACAGTACACTAAGCGCTGGAGCCACTTATATGTCTTATCACTCCCAAAATGGGCACCCTGCTCATGGGCTTCACGTGCGGCCGCTGGTCCCAGTGACATAGGAATGACAATCTGCTTCCGGTACTGCAACTCTGACTGTATGTATATGGTTCGGCACAGGATTCCCTGGGTCACACTCAGCTTATCCCACTGTCTCAGTAGCTTCTGACCCTCCTGTGTTAGACTGGCTCGCTCTTCCGCCCGAGGCCAGCTTTTAGTCCGGACCCACTCTTTCACCTTCCATAGGTCTGGGCAGCTATTTGGACCCTCTCCCAATCTTCCATGTCTTCCCCAATATCATCGGCATCCCTGAGGCCACCCCACTTGAGTGTGTTACGTTCTGAAATGATGGAACTCTACCCAGGTTTGGGATTTCAACATCTTCTAGTTCTTCATCACCACTCTGAGTTGGCAGCCCTACAGGGACTCTGGAGAGGGCATCGGCGTTTCCATTCTCCCTCCCTGGCCGAAACTGGATACGGTAGCGGTACTTGGAGAGGCGTGCCAACCACCTCTGCTCCAGGGCACCTAGCTTGGCATTTTTCAAGTGCGCTAATGGGTTGTTGTCTGTCATCATGATCACTTCTGCGCCCGTCAGATACTCTGCAAATTTTTCAGTCATGGCCCACACCAGTACCAGAAGCTCTAACTTAAAGGAGCTATAGTTGTCAGGGTTGCGCTCCGATTCCCTCAAAGACCGACTTCCATAGGCGATCACCCTCTCACGTCCATCTTGAACTTGGGATAGCACGGCTCCCAGCCCCTGTAGACTCCCGTCAGTATACAATAAGAATGGGCTATCGAACTGGGCATACGCCAGGATCGGGGCACTGGTCAGAGTCTTCTTCAACACCTCAAAGGCTCCTTGCTGCCGTGGCCCCCACTCGATGGGGCGATTCTTGGGCCCTCCTGCGGTGCCCCTCAGCAACTCATTCAGTGGGCCTGCCAGATGCGAGAACTTGGGTATAAACCTCCTATAATACCCAGCCAGTCCAAGAAAGGCCTGCACTTCCCGAAGGTTCTTTGGCTGGGGCCACTTCTGCATGGCTTCCACTTTGCTAGGGGCTGGCTGTACCCCTTCTGGAGTGACCACATGTCCTAGATACTCTATGCGTTGCTGGAACAGTTGGCACTTCTTGGGCTTGATCTTCAGCCCATGGTCTCGTAGTCTTCCCAGGCTGCAGCTTTTGAAGGTGATCTTCAAATGAAGTTCCAAACACCACCACGTCATCCAGATATATCAACACTGACTCAAAGTTTAGGTCTCCCAGACAGTGCTCCATCAGGCGCTGAAATGTTCCCGGAGCATTGGACAGACCGAACGGCATCCGGTTGAACTCATAGAGTCCCATGGGTAAGATGAAGGCTGTTTTTGCCTTGTCTTTTTCGGCCACTGGCACCTGCCAATATCCGCTGGCCAGGTCAAGTGTGGAAAAATACTTGGCACGATCTAGGGAGGATAGTGACTCTTCGATCCGTGGAAGAGGATAGGCATCCCGGACTGTCTGAGCATTCAGTTTCCGGTAATCCACACAGAACCGGAGACTTCCATCTTTCTTCTGCACCAGGACAACCATAGTAACATAGTAACATAGTTTGTAAGGCCAAAAAAAGACATCTGTCCATCCAGTTCAGCCTGTTTTCCTACAAGTTGATCCAGGGGAAGGCAAAACCCCTGTGAGGTAGAAGCCAAAAATTCCTTCCCGACTCCAGTCAGGCAATCAGAATAACTCCCTGGATCAACGACCCATCTCTAGTAACTATAACCTGTAATATTATTACCCTCCAGAAATACATCCAGGCCCTTCTTGAACTCTCTTAGTGAACTTACCATCACCACCTCCTCAGGCAGAGAGTTCCATAGTCTCACTGCTCTTACCGTAAAGAATCCTCTTCTATGTTTATGTACAAACCTTCTTTGCTGCAGACGCAGAGGATGTCCCCTCGTCACAGTCACAGTCCTCGGGATAAATAGATGATGGGAGAGATCTCTGTACTGACCTCTGATATATTTATACATAGTTATTAGATCTCCCCTCAGTCGTCTTTTTTCTAAAGTGAATAACCCTAATTTTGATAATCTTTCTGGGTACTGTAGTCCACCCATTCCAGTTATTACTTTAGTTGCCCTCCTCTGAACCCTCTCCAGCTCTGCTATGTCTGCCTTGTTCACAGGAGCCAGAACTGTACACAGTACTCCATATGTGGTCTGACTAGTGATTGTAAAGTGGCAGGACTATGTTCTCATCATGGGCATCTATGCCTCTTTTGATGCAACCCATTATCTTATTGGCCTTGGCAGCAGCTGTCTGACACTGGTTTCTGCAGCTTAGTTTGCTGTTCACTAAAATTCCTAGGTCCTTTTCCATGTCAGAGTTACCCAATGCTTTACCATTTAGTATGTACTGGTGACTTGCATTATTCCTTCCCATATGCATAACCTTACATTTGTCAGTGTTAAACCTCATCTGCCACTTTTCTGCCCAAGCCTCCAGTCTATCCAGATCCTGCTATAGCAGTGCACTGTCCTCCTCTGTGTTAATTACTTTACACAGTTTTAGTGTCATCTACAAAAATTGATATTTTACTGTGCAAGCTTTCTACAAGATCATTAATAAATTATATTGAAGAGAATAGGACCCAATACAGACCCCTGTGGTA
>ONZH01029356.1:0-13148 GCA_900303285.1 Rhinella marina
ACTGTCTTGTCATGCGCTACGGGTACCACAAAGGTAGTTTATTTAGGCATTGAGATAGAGTCAGTGGAAGAGGTTTGTAGGCTGCCAGAGGAAAAGGTGTCGGCTCTTAAAGAATTGGTACAAGTTGTGCGTGGTAGTGGAAAGGTGTCACTCGAACAGATGCAGTCCTTGGTTGGTTCCTTGAATTTTGCGTGTTGTGTGATCCCGATGGGAAGAATATTTAGCCGAATGTTGGAAAAAAGTATGTCGGGAATCCGCAAGCCGCATTATAGGATTAGGGTTACTAAGGAGTTGAAGGATGATTTGTTGGTGAGGTAAACATTTTTGTCGGATTTTAATGGGATAGCAGTCTGGGGGAAAGAGCCGTCGTCCAACCAGAGGCTTAGACTTTTTACTGATGCAGCAGGGTGATATGGGTTCGGGGCGTACTTTAAAGGGGAATGGTGTGCAGAAAAATGGCCAGGGAGCTGGTGGGACATGTGTTTGGTAAAAAACTTGACCCTCCTTGAATTATTTCCAATAGTCATGGCCGTGGAGCTTTGGAGGGAGGAGTTAAGAAATGAGTGGGTTATTTTTTGGATGGATAACGTGTGGTGGATGCCATAAATAATCTGTCTAGTGGATCACAACATGTGATGAGGTTGTTGCAGCATTTGGTGTTGAGGTGTATGCAATACAACATTCGGTTCAGAGCCTAACATGTGCCAGGTGTAAATAACGGGGCAGCAGATGCATTATCCAGGGGGAAGATGGGGAGTTTTTCAGGTTGATGCCTAAGGCTAATCAGAATGGCCATCAATGCCCCCATTCTGTTTGGCAGGTGGTGATCCCGTCCTGAGTGAATTGGTGAGATGGTCCATGGCGGGAAAAACGTGGAGCGCATATACAAGGGAATGGCGTGATTGGAAGAGGCGGTTGGCCCATTTCCCTCAGGAAAAGCCGGATAATTATGGAAGTGGTTGGGTGATTTGAGGAGAGAGGGAGCAGGGAAGGGTTGGGCCCCCACGGTTGTGGCGGCAGTTTCCTTCTTCTCCAAACTTTTTGAGGAAGGAGACCCAACTAGATCATTTGTGGTAAGAAGAGTACTAAAAGGTTGGGCAAGATGTGAAGGCCACAGGGTGGATAGAAGGGAACCCATAGATTCAGGGCGTCTGATTAGAATTTTGAATACATTAGGATCAGTTTGCAAGGATGAGTATGAGTAGGTTTTGTTAGAAGGGGCTTTTGTAATGGCATTTGCAGGGGCTTTTAGGATAGGGGAATTGGTAGCAAACTAAACAAGGGCAGACAGGATTAAGATGGGAGGATGTTCGGGTATCGGATGATAATGTACTTTGTTGGATTGCGAAATCAAAAACAGATCAGAAGGGTATAGGTGTGTGGGTGGCATTGGAAAAAATTGAGGGGCAAGTTTGCCCAAGAGCAGCAGTATTGAAGTACACGAGTCTTGGGGGGGGGGAATCAGGAGGGTGCCTTTTTAATGCATAGGGATGGCAGCACACTCTCCCGTTTCCAATTTTGTGCGGTATTAAAAAAGGCATTGGTAACGGCTGGTCTCGATCCATCAGTGTATGGATCCCATTCATTCAGAACAGGGGCCGCATCAGATGTGGCTGCAAAAGGGATGAATGAGGACCACATAAAGAGGCTGGGGAGGTGGAAATCTAAGGTTTTTAAGACATATGTGCGTGCAATTGATCAGCAGGAGTAAACGTTATGAACATTGTGATCTGGAATTCGTTACTGTTATGAGTCTCCTTTTGTTTGCAGTTAAGAAGCTGGTATGGATCGTTGGGCATTCTTTCGTGCATTGGGCGGCAAAGCGAGCAAGAAGACGGCCATATGGATTGTGGCTGGGATTGCCAAATGAGCGTTGCGAAGTGAAGTGGTTCAGTAAGAGGTTTGCAGTGGTATCGTTTGAGGAAGTTGGTGGACGACATTTGTGGGGAGTGCTCCCCCAGATGTAATCGTGGTTCATGCAGGAGGAAATGATTTGTGCCATATGAAAATCAATGCAATTGATATCGGACATTTGGATGGAGGTGGCACGGTGGCTGGCCAAGTGGCCAGTGGTTACAGTGATGTGGTCGGGGATTGTGCCGAGACTATGGACTGGGGCATTCGGAGCCGGCAATTGAGAGATCTCGGAAGAAGGTGAACAAGGCTATTGGATGTTTTGTGTGGAATCATGGAGGAGTCTTCATCGGGCATGACCACATGATTGATGTCAAGTGTAAAGGTTTATATATTTGGGACGATGTACACCTATCGGAGATTGGATTGGACATTTTTACTAACACTGCAGGACTGGTTTGCACGATGCCATTCTTGGTGGTTATAATCAGCAGGATACTTCAAAGGACTGGTTTGCACTATGGTTGGGAAAAAAGTAGGGCAGTTCAGCGAGGGGGGCCCTACTTTTTGGTGGCGGAAATCACGATCCTTTAATCAGTGTGCTAGGGGCAATTAGGGCCCATTGACAGGGATGGGTTCCGCTGTGCGGCAGAACCCACTGCCAATGGCGAGGGCCTGCCTGTGCGGGAAGACCTCGAAGAACTAGATTAGGTGCAGGGTAGGAGGGATCGTGATTTGCGCCAGGCCTCCCTCGTCTGTACTGTGCAAGGTTTTGTTAATAAACTGCAGCGTACGCTGCAAAATATTTTGCCAAAAAGTGTTGGGTCGTGTTGTTCTTGGGGGTGTTTCTGGAATCGGTGGGAAGTGGGTTAGCAGGTGCACCCCTTATGATGTTCATGTAGGAAATAAGGATAATCCCTATGTGTGCAGCATGATAACTAGCTATAGTTCCGAACACCATCGTATTAAAGGGATCCTGGCCAAGTATTTGAACAGCCTACTGAAAGATCCAAAAAACCCAGTTCTGACCTTCCGGAGAGCAAAAGCTTAACATTTTGGCTCCCTCTTGTCCCGAAATACCTCAGTGCATGCAAAAAAACAAAAGGATTCTTATGGGGAGATAAAGAAAGGAGCATACAAAAGTGGTTCGAGAAGGTACAAGTGTAGCAAGATTATTAGCAACGGAACTAAACAAATAACTAATTTTAATACCAATGAATTGATCCCTATATGCCAGGATATAAATTTTTACATCGAATGTTATATACCTGTTGCAATGCTCCTGTAACTTTAGGTATGTAGGCTGCACTACCAAAATGTTGAGGGCGAGGATGAATAAGCACAGTAGACCTAAAATGCCAAGTAGAGAAACCGTGTATTAAACACTTTGCGAGATTTCATGAAGGTGATCTAATATTTCTGAAGATAACCCCCAGTAGAATGGATTCCCCATTCCTTCCAACTGCAGTCACAAAGAGATGCTCTGGATTTTCCGTTTAAATACCTTAGCACCGTTTGGACTGAACGAGACACTTGAGTATACCAATTCCTGATTGACGCACCTTATACATTATCAGAGCGACATTTTTGTTTTACTGTCAATATATTCTTAAATGTATGCAAAACTTCTTATTGTATTTTATACTAGTTTATATTACGTATCATTTTAGATGGTCTACACATTGAAATTCATGTCTTTGTATTATTGCGTTATGAGGTACATTATATATTTTATATACTTTAGATATGATGCTTTATACAGGTTTATATTTAGATTTTGTTTTAATATACTTGTTTATTCATATTTATCTTAGGGTAGGTAATTTAATCTACATAACATCAATGAACATATGGATTTTATTTTTATTTATTCATTATTCATCTATCATTTCTAACTACTTTAAATGATTGGATTTATAAGTAGAGCAAATAGTGGTGATTTACATTTACTATACATTAACTGAAAATTCTGTGGTTATATCTATAGCAATGCCTCTTGGTGGAAATGGAATGCAAGTACTCTCTTTTCGGACATGGAACGCATATGCATTCCTCAGCGAACTTCCTCCCATTTCTAGTACCCCTTTGCCATGGAGCGCACTTGCGATCCACGACTTGCAACCGGTAGGGTCTCACCCCCTTCCAGCCCAAGAGAACCAATGTGGAATGCATATTCGTTCCACAGTGGAAATGTGACATTTGGGCCCCTAATATGAATTTGGCCCATTTTACAAACTTTGCCTAAAATGAAACTTCGTAGCGCTCCTCTATCGAGCGCACACCACTGCCACGAATGTTTTATTTAGAATTATTTGTAAAAATTAAAATACAGGAAATTCCATGCGTTCCAAGCTGGAACACAAGAAACCTCATATCCGACCCTACATTTTAGAGAAGGCAGGAAAGCAGTACAAAGCCATGTGTTTTTTAGGCTTAGGTTTTATCGTTTTAATGTATTGTTGTGGTGCTCCTGAAGGGGGATGTTCTTTATCCCTGAAGTATTTTGAACTTATTAAAGGCTATTGATAAAGAAGCAGATTCCTGTGGCTGACATCGATTCCTAACATTCTACTAGTGGACTTGGCAGGGGAGATTAGACCTGTGTGTATTGAGTTTATCCTCTAGGCCACCTCCCCAGTGAAGCGAGTTGACAACAAGTACTTTATTTTACTTGTAATAATTTCCTGTGCTATAATCAATAGTTCTGTGATAACTATGCATTTATATCAATTCTTAGTTAATTCTTGGCACTTGCCACTTCCCCACCCATTTTACCAACTCAGTGAGAATATAGGACTTTCTAAGGGTCTCCTTTCACTGATTATATCCATGGACATATATGCCATGTGACTGAGCAGCCTCTAGTCACCTTGGGTCATTGTATTTTATAGTCCTAAATATAAAGCAATTTTAATATCCATTTGCATCCTATACCGTACACTGTTGGCACCTGTGAATCCAAATATTTCATTTTGGGATACTCCATTCTCAAAAAAAAATTAGAATTAACATTACCTTTTGCCTTTTTTTCCTATTATCCAATTTGAAGAGAAAGACGAGTAGATTCAAATAGTTTGACCATTTCTGAAACCACTGTCCAAACCATTAACCAGTACTGAATTCAAGTGCTGAGTAATGAATTGGGAAATATATTAGTCTGCGTAATGATGATGTCAGGACTGGCGGTCATGGCGCCCATGCCGCTGGTCCTGCCTCTGACACTGAGTGCCGGGGAGAATCTAAGCTATTTTATCCGTCAGCTCTGCTATGCAGACCTGGTCACCTAGGGGTTAATTTTGTGCTCAGGAGTCTCTCCTCCCTTTCACCTGTTGGGGTGGGATTCCTGGCTGCATTTAAACCCTGCAGAGACAATCATGTTTGCCAGTGTTTGAGTTTCTCTGCACCAGCTATCCTAGTGATTTCTGCTCTGCTGTTTTGACCTAGCTTGCTTGTTTTTGACCATCGCCTCTGCCTGATCCCTGTGTACTGTGTTCCTGGTTGGTTTTGACTTTTCGGCTTGTATTTTGACTACTCTGTGTAGCGATTCTGTCTTGACGTACCCTCTGTTTTTGACTCGGCCTTCTGACCATTCTTCTGTGTTTGTTTTGTCTCTCGTCTCCCACTCCCTTCACCTTAGTCAGTGTATTTCGCAGTCTTCGTGGTTGTCGCCCCACGGTTTAGCGTGGGTGGGGCAATAGGCAGGGACAGAGGTTTTTGGGCTAGCTCAGGGCTCACGTTCCTCTGTTGTCTGTGTACCTCTCCCTGACAGATGATCCTGTTGAGGTAATGATGAAAATCAAATCAGTTGGATCACTATATGATAATTTATAAGCATCACCAGACGTACACAGATTGGTTGGTTTATCAGTGGCAGTTCAAAATTCATTTACTAAAATTATTGCTTTAAGAAGGCTGAAGCAATGATAAAGGAGCAAGACTTAGAGGTAGACTGGCTGCGATTGAAGGGCATGCTCCTTGGCTTAATAAGGTTGAGAGGTCCTCAATACTTTAAAGACCCTATGAAAAGGGCTAAGCCTTTACATGTTTTTATGTGGTCAGGTGGGTCAAATCTCAAGAAATATTCATGCAGGAAATAAGTACTGGCCTTACGTGATCCAAAGGAAAAGGGAAATAAGTCATATGGCAGAAATACAGTTGGGAATTGGGAAGAGGTCCTCAACTGTACAGTCCACAGGGAATATAGGGGGAACCAGAAGGTGCATGGTTCATTTTTGTGTGCACTGTCACAGTGCCAAATGAAAGTCTCAAAAACCACACTAACATGGATCTTTCCAAGAGGGAGCTCCTTACACCAAGAGAATACTACTGAAAAGACGAGAAATATAATGCATCTGGAGAGAACTTTTACTCTAGACCAAGAAGTTGTTGTAACATGTTGACTTGAACACTCGGACTAAGGATTGAACTGGTTAACGAGATTAAAATTGAAATCCTAAACAAAGATGTCCTAATATCACAATCATGTCTCCTAGTGGTCTGATAGCCTAGCCAATCTCCGGTGTCTTGTATAATATGCAATACATACATGCCCCTGTACTACTAGACTTTTCTAAGTGGACATTGCCAGCAGAATTATGTTCCCCTGAAATAAAAGATATAAAATTTTATCTTTGGTAAACATATTGTATATCTTTTTGGAAAAGGAACAGTGGGCCAAATAAAGGAGAGCGAGTAAAATGAACAGCCAAGGGTTGTGTAGGTACAATAACAAGGCCATTTAGATCTGGGATATCTGTATGGAATTGAACCGATATAGAAAAATTATATACAAATGATCAACCGCTTAGAAATATTTTGAATTGGTGAAAACTTCATGTTGGGACTATGACCGCATCCTTTACTTTGAGTGGCTTTCAAAGGACGACTTGATACAGACATTAGTGCTTTTTGGAGCATTCTTATTTTATTGGAGGAGATCAACTTGAACATTGGAAACTAATGTACACAAAGATTTGACATTTGTGAGAGCTCTCGAAAACTGTTCGCTCAAGTGGGGGATTGTAAGGTATGGCCACATACAGTAAAATGAAAATGTGGTCATATAACAGCTTATTGTTCACTCAATTCATTAAATTATAATTCAACCTATATCAGATTTGTAGTCATTGATATAGCAGATGAAAAGGTTTTCTAATTAATATTCTTGGGGTCAATTGTTTACCCATTTTGAGGGGAAAAAAAAAAAAGCGGATTTGTGGATTCTTAAAATAAATGCTAGTCCATAGTGACAGAATTGTATAGCTAGCTAGAAAGTTTTAATGGATTTGCTATAGCTTAAGCACATGAAAGCCAAGTTAATTACTAGAAATAAACACTACAGACATGGTTATGTCAGGAGAAACATTAATTGAAGAAACACATTGAAGGTCTCTCCTGTTATGGAAACGGAGGCACAGTTACCATGGAAGACGCAAATTAATCTCCCCTTTTTGCTTCTAATGTTTATCCGAAACTGTTTGCGAAAACATTGTTGCATGTCAACCAACGAGAACTTCTCTCAACACAAACAACAAAAAACAACCACCTTACAACTCAAATTCAAACAATACAATGAGATTTCAGGTCATTTCGGCCAACATAATTGTCTGAAGATCAACAGCAATTTTACCGGGACAAAATACAGTCATGGCCAAAAGTTTTGAGAATGATACAAATATTAATTTTTACAAAGTCTACTGCTTCAGTTTTTATAATGGCAATTTGCATATACTCCAGAATGTTATAAAGAGTGATCAGCTTAACAGCAATTACTTGCAAAGTCAATATTTGCCTAGAAAATGAACTTTATCCCCCAAAACACATTTCAACATCATTGCAGCCCTGCCTTAAAAAGACCAGCTAACATCGTTTCAGTGATTGCTCCATTAACACAGGTGTGGGTGTTTATGAGGACAGGGCTGGAGATCAATCTGTCATGATTAAGTAAGAATGACACCACTGGACACTTTAAAAGGAGGCTGGTGCTTGGCATCATTGTTTCTCTTCTGTTAACCATGGTTATCTCTAAAGAAACACGTGCAGTCATCATTGCACTGCACACAAATGGCCTAACAGGGAAGAGTATCGCAGCTAGAAAGATTGCACCTCAGTCAACAATCTATCGCATCATCAAGAACTTCAAGGAGAGAGGTTCCATTGTTGCCAAAAAGGCTCCAGGGCGCCCAAGACAGACCAGCAAGCACCAGGACCGTCTTAGAAGTGTTTCAGCTGCGGGATCGGGCTACCAGCAGTGCAGAGCTTGCTCAGGAATGGCAGCAGGCAGGTGTGAGTGCATCTGCACGCACTGTGAGGCGGAGACTCTTGGAGCAAGGCCTGGTCTCAAGGAGGGCAGCAAAGAAGCCACTCTCTCCAGAAAAACATCAGGGACAGACTGATATTCTGCAAAATGTACAGGGAGTGGACTGCTGAGGACTGGGGGAAAGTCATTTTCTCTGATGAATCCCCTTTTCTATTGTTTGGGACATCTGGAAAATAGCTTATTCGGAGAAGACGAGGTGAGCGCTACCACCAGTCTTGTCTCATGCCAACTGTAAAGCATCCTGAAACCATTCATGTGTGGGGTTGCTTCTCAGCCAAGGGAATCGGCTCTCTCACAGTCTTGCCTAAAAACACAGCCATGAATAAAGAATGGTACCAGAATGTCCTCCGAGAGCAACTTCTTCCAACCGTCCAAGAGCAGTTTGGCGATCAACAATGCCTTTTCCAGCATGATGGAGCACCTTGCCATAAAGCAAAGGTGATAACTAAATGGCTCAGGGAACCAAAACAGATTTTGGGTCCATGGCCTGGAAACTCCCCAGATCTTAATCCCATTGAGAACTTGTGGTCAATCATCAAGAGACGGGTGGACAAACAAAAACCTACAAATTCTGACAAAATGCAAGCATTGATTGTGCAAGAATGGACGGCCATCAGTCAGGATTTGGTCCAGAAGTTGATTGAGAGCATGCCAGGGAGAATTGCAGAGGTCCTGAAGAAGGGTCAACACTGCAAATATTGACTTGTGCATTAACTCATTCTAACTGTCAATATAAGCTTTTGTTACTCATAATATGATTGCAATTATATTTCTGTATGTGATAAAAACATCTGACAAACACATAAAAACCAGAGGGCAGCAGATCATGTGAAAATAGAATATTTGTGTCATTCTCAAAACTTTTGGCCATGACTGTAGAGGAGACAGTCCAAGATGTTGATCAGTATCAACATCCTGATACAAGATGTTGTATTGTATATGCTCAAGTGAACCCACAACCTAAAAAAAAAAAAAAAAAAAAAAAAAACCACACTAAAAAAAAAAAACAACACTAAAATAAGCCAGGATGAAGATCTCAACTATGGAATTTCAAGTAACATTTTGCCTCTCCAGAAAGGATTCAACATGACAGTTCTGATGGACGTTAAGTAGTTTGAATTTATACAAGAACTAAATTCAAATGGTTAATAGGCATATAGGATGTTTAAGAGGAATGATTATAGGAATGAATACGAGTCTAGAAAAGAGGCTGTGACAATGTATGGCCTCCATCTCACTACTGGCCTCATGTATTCTACAAACATTCAGGAGAAAGGGGCTGTAAACCTTTGGGTGTGTTACTGGGGACTTCAATAAAACATTGGACAGGAGACAGGACCCTTTGGAATGCAGAGGAGGGGGAAGTTAATTTTTCTTTTAATGTTTCTTCAGACAGGGACTTCAACATTTTCAGAGAAGCATACACCTGATTAGTAATCCATGAACAGTTTCCAAGTTTTTTTTTTTTTTTTTAATCAAGGATGGTGGGATTCCTGGCAGGGGGCATCATTACCGAAACACGCACACCCAGCATTACATGACCTACTTGTATAGAGCAACAGACTCTTGGCCAACCTGGACATGGAGACGTTCTACAGCTCCATTCCCCATTAGCAGGGTTGTGGAGCAATTCGAGCACCCCTAAGTGAACAAGGCACCCATCTGTGGGTTCATAATGAATTCACCTTTCGACTTCTCTTTCATACTTGAACACAATGCGTTCCTTTTTTGGATCACAAGATATACCACCAGTGCAGGAGAGTGGCAATGGGGAGTCCTTGTGCCCCTTCATATGGAGAGAGATAGATAGAGAATTACAATTTGATCAGTGTGGCACTGGAGATCAAAATGGCACCTCAATATGCAAATCTGTTCATGGCCAAGCTTGAAAGACTTCCTGTCCTCCTGCCCCATCAAACCTTCGGCCTATTAGCATTACATCGATGACAATCAGACTTTGATCTGAACTAAAGCATTCCATGAATGCTTCAGTTTCATCCCATCAATTTAAGGACAGTTCAATGAAGATAGATACACCAAACAAAAACAACACACTACACACCTATTAAAGTGCCAATAGTACACAAAAAACTCCCACCAATACTAGCTATACATAGGTCAACACAAAACATCCAGATTACCTTGGTATGTATGCGTACGTTAACACGTGCGTTTGTTCATATTCACACAATGCGTACGTAGTCATCAATGCCCAATATACACCCTACCTCTGGTGTTTGTGGCTGGTGTGTGTTATCAGGCAATTTATATGTATTTCAATTTATATGTTCACAATACTTAACATGCTACTGAGGAGGCGTGTATTCGCACATATGTACACCCTGTCTCTGATGTTTATGGCTGGTGTGTACATTACTTAGGCAATCAGTGTATGTTCACATGCTCCCATATTTAGCATGCTAATAAAGATACGTATATTTGTATGCGTGTATGATAACACTCGTTCACAATCTACGTATGCTTTACTACACAATTAAATAAATCAAACTACATGTAGTCAAACATAATGACATAACATCATTGCTGATATTGTTGGTCCAGATGGACCACTTACGTAACCCAAGCACTTGTGGTGTGGTGCAAAGATTCTGTCAGCCTGACAATCTTTGCAGCACACCACCTCCTATGTATAGCTAGTATCGGTGGGAGAGTTTGTGTACTATTGGCACTATGATATCTTCTAACAATGAACATGTAGTCTAGGCAACATTTGCATGGTATTGTAATTATCATATCTATTATTCGTTCCCAGGCGCTTTAATAGGTGTGTAGTGTTTGGTGTATCTATCTTCATTGAACTGTCCCTATATATCTGTCCCCTGAGGAACCAAGTGTGGGGAAACGCATTGGGATACTGTGACATCCTGGGACTGTTTTGCATGTTTGTTTATGTATTCTGTTTTGTATGTACACTCACCGGCCACTTTATTAGGTACACCTGTCCAACTGCTCGTTAACACTTAATTTCTAATCAGCCAATCACATGGCGGCAACTCAGTGCATTTAGGCATGTAGACATGGTCAAGACAATCTCCTGCAGTTCAAACTGAGCATCAGTATGGGGAAGAAAGGTGATTTGAGTGCCTTTGAACGTGGCATGGTTGTTGGTGCCAGAAGGGCTGGTCTGAGTATTTCAGAAACTGCTGATCTACTGGGATTTTCAAGCACAACCATCTCTAGGGTTTACAGAGAATGGTCCGAAAAAGAAAAAACATCCAGTGAGCGGCAGTTCTGTGGGCGGAAATGCCTTGTTGATGCCAGAGGTCAGAGGAGAATGGGCAGACTGGTTTGAGCTGATAGAAAGGCAACAGTGACTCAAATTGCCACCCGTTACAACCAAGGTAGGCAGAAGAGCATCTCTGAATGCACAGTACGTCGAACTTTGAGGCAGATGGGCTACAGCGGCAGAAGACCACACCGGGTGCCACTCCTTTCAGCTAAGAACAGGAAACTGAGGCTACAATTTGCACAAGCTCATCGAAATTGGACAGTAGAAGATTGGAAAAAACGTTGCCTGGTCTGATGAGTCTCGATTTCTGCTGCGACATTCGGATGGTAGGGTCAGAATTTGGCGTCAACAACATGAAAGCATGGATCCATCCTGCCTTGTATCAACGGTTCAAGCTGGTGGTGGTGGTGTCATGGTGTGGGGAATATTTTCTTGGCACTCTTTGGGTCCCTTGGTACCAATTGAGCATTGTTGCAACGCCACAGCCTACCTGAGTATTGTTGCTGACCATGTCCATCCCTTTATGACCACAATGTACCCAACATCTGATGGCTACTTTCAGCAGGATAATGCGCCATGTCATAAAACTGGAATCATCTCAGACTGGTTTCTTGAACATGACAATGAGTTCACTGTACTCAAATGGCCTCCACAGTCACCAGATCTCAATCCAATAGAGCATCTTTGGGATGTGGTGGAACGGGAGATTCGCATCATGGATGTGCAGCTGACAAATCTGCGGCAACTGTGTGATGCCATCATGTCAATAGGGACCAAAATCTCTGAGGAATGCTTCCAGCACCTTGTTGAATCTATGCCACGAAGAATTGAGGCAGTTCTGAAGGCAAAAGGGGGTCCAACCCGTTACTAGCATGGTGTACCTAATAAAGTGGCGGTGAGTGTATATGTTGTGAGGGAAATTCAGGGATAGTTAGGCCTAGGTACGAGGACAGGGGCCACCCACCATCAGGATGTGTTGTCTTTTTTGTCCTGTTGGTCCTTGCCTATACTCCCTCAATCTGCCAGTTTTCTCAAGTAGAAGTTATCTCCATCCACATTTGTGGATTTTTATTATCGATTTCATTAAACGTTATGTTTTAATAGGTAGAGTTTTTTGGTTTATGAATTGTGATTACGAATGCCCTACCATATCGTTATACTATCTGATTGGGAATTCTACACCAATTTAACCCTCATCTACTCCTTTACTGAAACTTTTTGGACATCATCAAGATACAGAATATAGAAACTTTACCAGAAACCAACCAGCTGCACAGCATACCTCAGATGGGATAGTTTCCACCCCAAACAAAACATCTACAGTCAAGCTATCAGATGCAACCACATGTTCAAACTCTGCAATCAACACCCTGAAAAACCCCCAAAAACACATTCGAGTCAGGGATAACATTCAAATACAGTGGGAAACCAAAATGCCAGAGCTACCAGGAGTGAGCTCCTAGCATCCAAAACAAGAAAATCATTGGGTACCTCTAGTAGTCATCTACAACCCTAAATCTGGAAATTCTAAGAAGGGTCACTTGGAGACTACAGCCAATACTACAAAAAGATGACAAATCCATATTTTCAGATGTCCCCCCTACTCCTGTGCTACAGACAGTCCCCTAACCTCAAAATAATCATCAGAAGTTCACTCCACCAACAGGAACATTTCTCTGCAAACAGACCAACATTTTAGGCCTGTCCATACATATTGGCCAATGA